>JAMPIV010017005.1:15000-38681 GCA_024509875.1 Oreohelix idahoensis | reverse complement strand
CCACCGATGGAGTGTTTAGGATATTTCAGGCCCGACATATCCACACCTCTATCTACCACCCCCAAGCAAATGGCCAGGTGGAGCGGTTTAACGGGACCCTTATTTCCATCCTTCGGAAACTTGCGCAGGAAAAACTAGAGAGCTGGGATCAATACTTACCCGCAGCACTATTTGCTTACCGCGATGTACCCCACAATTCTACCGGGATGCCACCTGCCACATTGCTGTTTGGTAGACCTATAAAAGGAACTTTAGAGGTACTGTTACGTACTTGGACAGATGATAAAGCTGATGAGACGGTCACCTCTGCATCCCAATACGTGAATGAGTTGACCCAACGCCTTAAAACAGGATGGGAACTGGCAACGGAAAATGTTCGGCGTGCCCGTCGTAAACATGCGCGTTACTACAACCGCACTGCGAAGGATAGGGAGTTAGAAGTAGGAGAGAAGGTATTATTACTCCTGCCCAGTAGCAATATTAAATTGCAAATCGGGTGGAGAGGTCCATATAAAATCGTTGAGAAAATGTCGCGCACCAATTACAAGATTGCCATAAAGGGGAAGCAGAAAATTTACCACATAAACCTGCTGAAGCGATATTATGAAAGACCGGGTGCAGAACCAGCACATTTCCTGACACTGGCTATTGCGACGGAAACTGAGGCAGAACCCCTGACCTCCTGTGAATACCCTCTTCGTCAGTGCGAAACTCATCAAGATGTTCAGATTAGTTCAACTTTAACGGAGGATCAGCAGGCACAGGTGCAACAGTTGTTGAGAAAACACACTAGTACACTCACGGATAAACCTGGCATGACCAACCTGATAGAATTTGATATGAAGCTAACAGACCTCGCCCCGGTACGAGTTAAGAACTATCCTGTTCCTTATGCTAAGGCAAAGGCATTGAGTGAGGAAATCGAGTACCTGCTTAAGGAAAATATTATCTCAAATGTATCTCCGTATAGTGCGAGTGTGGTGTTGCTTAGAAAATCCACAGGAGAACATCGCCTCTGCATAGACTACCGAAGGCTAAACGCTGTAACTGAATTTCAAGCGAGCCCTTACCTGATCAGAATCAGCTTCCGCTCGCCCTACAAAATGTCAAATTGCCTGCGAGCAACTAGAATTCCTGGGACACACCATCTCGCATGGATGCATGTACCCAGATGCACGTAATATTGAGAAGTTACAGCGGGCCCCACGACCCCAGACTAAAAAGGATGTCAGGTCATTTGTGTCTCTATGTGGCTTCTACCAGAGATATATTAAAGATTTTAATGCCCTGAGTGCGCCACTGACCGCGTTAACCAAAAATGGGAACCCGGACAAAGTAACCTGGACAGCGGAGTGCGAAAATGCCTACACGCTGCTGAAGGAGAAACTCACAGCTAGGCCAATTCTGCGACTGCCTGACTTAACTCTGCACTTTACGCTGCGAACAGATGCTAGCAATATAGGGATAGGAGCCACTCTCCTGCAGCCTAGTGATAGACCTTCTGCAACTCTATTCCCCATTGCATATGCTAGTAGGAAATTGAGCCCTGCTGAACAGAACTACTCTACCATCGAACGAGAATGTCTGTCGCTCATATGGGCTGTGCAGAAGTTTCAACCATATTTATACGGGAAAAAGTTCACGGTGCAGTGTGATCACCAACCGTTGATATTTCTTGCAGCGTCGAAGAACCTTAATGCCCGGCTTATGAGATGGTCACTCCTGTTGCAGCCATATTCATTTCACATATAATACATACCTGGGAAGAACAACGTAGGGGCAGATTTTTTGAGCAGACATCCGGACGCAACCGAGGAGATATGAGAAACTGAAAAAGAAGAGGAAGACAGGACCAGAGGAGTTGGACGGAACGTCAAACTTGAGGAGGGGCTTGTGTGACGACTTGCCCAATCTTCTCTTCTTTTTTTTATAATTATTTACGAGCCGGCATTTTTTCTCATCTTCAGTGCATGATCGAGAAGCCCGTAAAGTCACGGGAAATGTCACTTGCGGATATTCTCCTAGCGTTCAGTGATTTTCTCCTAGCGTCTAATACTAATTTTAGACACGACGTCATTGTTGACCCCTGACCTCGGTAGCTAGAAACCCACTTTAATTTAGGACCGACTACATAAACTTAGATAGAACCAGTTTATGCCACTTTCGGAAACCCCCACGTGACTTTTAACGTTATTGATTGGAGCGTCTATATGATGCTAAGGTCACATGATGCACGCTACGGATCACGTGTCCAAGCGGAAATGACCCGCTAAAAGTGCGGCAAATCCAGCCATTTTCCACTTGCCCAGGAAACCTTGAGACAGCTAGACCTAATCCAGATATCGGCGAATTCACGCATTAAAAGCACTGAAGCCACGTGTCTAAATTGCGGGTTAGCGTCCATCTCTGAGTAGGTAAGTGAAAATCTCGCTAGAAAATAATATTGTGATGAAATGTGTAGTACCTTATAAAATCGACGCAAAATTGGTATAACTGCGTTTACTTTATTCATATTTTTGTTTTACGATCACATCCAGCCACATGTGATCGGGTGTATTTTATGATCCCACGGGATATGTACAACATGTTCATAAGAATGTTAACGGGAATATATATATTAATTTCCATATTATTTGATTATTTTTGACCCGACGTTTAGACTAGCGGAAATTAACATTAACGATAATGTGACAGACCGTGACATATATTCATTATAAATTATATGACGATGCGACCAGACATGAAGTGTTGTGATAATGTTGTCAGACAATTCTCAAACACTGGTGTCCAATTATTTGTTAAATTCATCATAATTGACATGACGATTAGGCTAGACGCACAGAACTAGAATACTGTTGCTGACATTTCTATGATAAATTTGGTGGGTTTAACTGACATTTATAATAATTCATCGGGTTAAGTTGACGATAAATCAGTCTAAAGAATTATAATACTGCCACTGGGGCAGAGAAATATAATAAAGGACAGAAATGAGAAACTTGAATTCAAGATTAGGCTCTAGACATATGATGCTAGAGACTGAAATCTGAGATGACTGGCAGACGGACGGCTTAGGGAAAGACTGCTTTCTAAAGCTAGAAAATTAATGAAGCCGTCGTATTTGTCTTCAGTCTATGGTGGAGCCTTGCACGACAATCCAATCTCAGAGCAGAATACGGAGTCGAGCACAGAGAAGGCAAATCCGAACCATTCAAGACCTACCTGGTGCAACGTCATAAGGAGACCGGAGAACTAACCACGCTTCACTATCAACCAGGGGCTGAAAAGATAAGTTCCTCGAAAAAGGGAACTCACCTATATCAATGCCATATTTTTGTCATCCATGATGAAAAACACTTGATGTGAGACACATAGTACATACAGCAGACACTAATTCCATCGACAATACTATCATTCACCATCTATTCATTTTAATTGCAATAAACCAATTGGGTGTATATATTGTACCCCATGCTTTGTTCCTTCTATTAGATGTTGAATATTGTCTGATGTTTATCTTCCTTTATAAGGGAGAGGGGGGGGGGGCCTTGTAAAATATAATATAATTAAAAGGATAACAATAATAGATAACTGAGAAGGGGACTATGGTAGCGAGAGACCAAATATCTCCTTACAACCTTTTCCAGACCTTGTCTAGTTAGGAGAATTTACCCTCTTCGTCACCCTTCAGAAGTGGGAAAACCTAACAGGAATTCTTGAGCCAAATTTTCCACATTCATATCTATTATTTCTTCTAATAAATTCTTATCCTTCCTACGCTACGCCACAATATATATATATATATAAATAAATAAATAAATAACTATATATATACAGATGGGTCAACAGATGAAGAAGGACAATTAGAAAAAGTCAAAGGGGGGAGAACTAGCTGTAACAAAATTGAAGTAGGCTTCGGGAAGTTTGAAATTAAGAGCTTATTTGCTCAAGCAATAACTAAAGAGTGGATAATAGCATAGGACCAAAGTAAAAAAGCAAGATACTAATATAAAATCATAAAAAAAGACAAGCAAAAAATTTCAAATACAAGATGAACTAAAAATACCAATTAATAAAAAATTGCTGAGGCTCAAGCTTGGAACTGGATATTTCATACCGTGTTTCCTGTGTACAGTTAACTTGTAAAACTGATTCATACCATTTTTTTTTTTTTTAATTTATACATTTATTTCATGATTGGGGAACCCACATGTGAAGAGTGTCAAGAACCAAACACAATTAAACACTTTCTGGTGGACTGCTAAAAATATGACCAGCTGAGGCAAAACATTAAGACATACTGTAGTAACCACAAGGTAGAAATGAATGTAGAAAATCTCATAGGCACTAAGACCCTATAAGAAGTACAGAAGTTAATAAAACACTATTTTACAAAAACTAAAGATAACATATAAAAAAATAAATAAATAAGGATCCGAGCCAGGAGTCTACACTGGTGAAAGATTCACCCGAGATACATACGGATTAACCAAATAACCCTCCAGTGAAAATTAAAAACACACTAGCGTAGAAAATATCATATTTTGGATAATAAAACCATTTTGAACTATAACTGGTACCTAAGACGCGTCAACAGTGAGAAATGCAATTAGCGACCCATAGCTAGACTGCTTGCGTCAGGGTCAGCGAACCAGAGCTGACTAAGACCCTACTCCACCTCCAAGTGGTGGTCCTGGAAACAAGTTGCATCACTGCAGTCTGGCTGAGTGAGTAGGGATCGAAGAGGGAAGGCAAACCCGGTCCCAAAAATGATGTGCTGAAGTCGGATGTGTCGACCGAAAGGCGCAAATATCGCAGCTTTTCTTTAAACGGACACAACGCAACCAACGTCCTTTTCAGGACGAACGAAGAAGAAGAAGAACTATAACTACAAACGGAAAAATACCTGCTAGAGATAAAATAGTATCAAATAAATACAAACAAAAAACATATTACAATAAATGAAACACGTCCTGATATAACCAACAGCTCCATGTATATGGTAGTAGATGGTTGAAAGGAGCGTGCTACAAAGACAAATAGCAGTCACATTAATAAAATTATAAAAAAATATAAAACCAAATCTAGCGGAACAGAACAAAACCAAATCTAAAGGATCAGTATAAAACCAGATCTAAAGGATCAGTATAAAACCAAATCTAAAGGATCAGTATAAAACAGGACCCAAAAATGATAGATGCCCCCAGGATTCACCGAAAGGGGAAGGGGGGATGATGAATCAACAGGTGCCTTATTGGAATCGAACAGACCAGTAATACGGACTTTGAGTTCTGAACAGCGGCTGGAATTTTCATGTGCCTGTGGTAGGAAATTCTCTACTCAGAGAGGAATGAAAATCCACAGAGCAAAAAAGGGGTGGTGGAGCTCATTGTGACAGATTGATAGAAATGTCTGCCTCTTTTCTCCGAGTGGTCTGCGCTGTTTTCTTTCTAATTTTGGCTACGCCTACTTTCTGTAATTTTTTGCTCTTATCCGCTGGAATTCTCTCTCTGATTCTGTCAATCTCGTAGAACCAGCGAATGCCCAACCCCCTCGCACGCGCAGCGGCAGTGTGTATAAGCTAGTCTTTCGTGTAGAGGTCTTGGGGGAAGCGGCATGATGGCAAAAGATCTTTCATGTCGGCATGAGACTAAACGTACCCTGGTCTCTTTGATTTTGGGAAACACTGCATTCATGTGTCTCTTTTATCTGATGCCGTCTCTCGGTGACAGCCGAGCGTAATCTGCTCACAGAAACGAGCGAGTTGGTTAACATTACGCCACTTTGCTTCGGCTAGGGGCAACCTCAGAAGCTCTTGCGTGGTATTACGCTTCTGCCTCTTTTCATCTTGAACTGTCTGCGAATGCGAACCGAACATCTGACATTTTTCTTAGTATAAAAGGCCTCGGATCTAACACGTAGCACCAGTTGTTCTGTCTAGGACTTTCCTGCAAATCTGTACTACGGCTGAGAGCCGTTTGTGTAACTGTATTTGTGCGGAAATAATTCCTTGCTTCGGTAAGCACACCGAACTTTACTTACAGTTAATTTTGGGGGTTTTAGCTTAATTATACATATATAATACATACGTATAAATATAGGATTATATATATATATATATATATATATATATATATATATATATATATATATATATATATATATATATATATATATATATAATTCTTATGGATATTTAATTCTTATAGACGAGTAATTTTTGTGGGTTCTGGGAGTTATAATTTTGCTAAACGCGTCGCCAATTTTAACTCTGCCTAAGAAGCACGGCCCAGACAGAAGATGAAAAAAGACAGAAATATTCTCTCAGACAAAAGAGAGATATATATTTGTGCGATACAGAAGAGACATGTATATTTTATTTGACCAGTTGTTTTCATTTTTAATATGTGTATAATTTTATTCTGTAAAGAGTTTCGCTATTAATTTTCTACAAGGGTGTTGGTCACGCCAGTTAATTTAATAACATGGTTGTCACAACGTCATTTGTTACAGCTTGGTTTTGACGGTAACCTCAGTGATTGGAAGTCCATTATTGTTCAACTATTATATGGGCTTTGGTCATCTTGTTATTTTTGTGAGCTGTCTAGCGATCGAGCTACTGATGTTGAAACGCGAATTGGGAATATGAAGTCCAATTTGATAAAGTTGATAAGACTGTGTGGGTTGAGTCCACCAGAACAATACGATTTATTACTGAAATACATTCAATCAGTTCATAGATGAGTTATATCATTATCATTATACATACATATGTGTAGTCCAATTATTGTCTCCTTATTCATTCTTTCAACGTCAAAAGTATCAACGAGTATATGTGCGATGCCGTCTAGCGAACATCCAAAGTGATCGTTGAGGTTTTGACAATATTATAAATTTAACAATTCTTATTCAAAATACTCCCTTCAATACTTCTTGAACCGTAGTTTATATACATAACTTGGATGACTTAAACTTGCATCCATATTTCATAAAGGCTGACCCTATGCCTTATAATCCAGGAGAAACTCTGCATAATTCACAAGCATCGAGAGCGATGCAAAACACGACTGTCTTGAACAAAGTCAGTCTCAAGAAGGGTCAAGGGAGAGCGTTGCTATCCCCCAGCCTACCAACATACTACGTCACATCTATCACTAGTCAACCCCATAAAATCGCGGTCAATATAATGGCTTTAAGAGCAAACACCTAACATTGTTGTCACAACAATGTGTTAACGCGTACCAAATTAAAGTGGGCCAACATTACGCAGATAAACCCGTATCAACTCCCCTGACAGCATGGGTTTAAAAATCTGTTATACAGATTTTTAACAAATTTTAACATACTCTTTCCATCGCAATTAAATATTTAAATGAAAACCGAATCATGGACATACGGCCAACGATGTTTTGATTAAAACAGTGTCGATGGTCATTGTCAAAATATTATATTGTCATATAAGTCATAGAATTAATACATAAGTTAAAGAAAAGAAATGTCAATCGTCAAGACAGAAGAAAAAACTATCATCTAATGTCTTACCTAATATAAGAGTTAGTTAATTGAATCCAGATTAGATGAGCAACATTCGTTCAAAGCGGCCAAGTATAATGATCTGGCCGCGGATCTGAGACACGATGGGTTCACTGCAAGGGTCATGGCTGTTGAAGTGGGCGCAAGAGGGCTTGTGGCTGCATCAGTGTATGATCTATTGAAACTGTTGGGGCTGAGGGGACAGTCGAGAACAAGGGCCCTGAAGAGGCTTAGTGAAACTGCCGAAAAGGCATCAGGCTGGCTGTGGAACAACCGCAATGGGGAATGGAGATCGTAACAATAAACGCTGCGGTACAGAAAACACCAGGAATTTTTCTAAGTCCACAATACGCTGAAGTTTGTGGTGGACTAGTGAACGGGCTGTGACTCAGGTTCGACAAGCGGTGTATACTATAAGGGGTGTCAGTATCAAAAGTCCAGTGGGGAACGCGCAGTGGCGACTCGTTGACTTCGCGCTGGTGTCTCAGTGTGTGCGACGGAACGAACGGAATAATTTGTCTTTTCTTTGTTACTTTCACAATTGCCTCCACGGCTGGCGGAGTTGTGGAATTTAAAGTTGCTACCATAAGTGAAATGGGTTCATTTTCGATGCAAGACAACAGGAAGCTGAGACGCTTGGGAGTCATGACCCAAGTGGGCCCGCCCCCCCTTAGAGTGTAAAGGAGTATATAGGGCCGAAACACTTGTCGGACGGGGGGACTTCTTCTGATGATCAGATTGCTTCCTGTTGTATCGCTCTGTAAAGAGTTTCCTATCATAGCAAAATAATAAGAACTAAAAATTATTTCAGTAATCAATGTACTAATATGTAGATGTCATGTGTGTGTGTAATATTATCAACATGAATCTATTTAATTAAATTACTTCGATGTCATAAACAAGAATTAGGATAAAGAATACAGAAGAAATACATTAGAGTATAGAAAAAAGAAAAGTAATGAAAAAGAAGTAGTAAAGAATAAAAGAATAAAGTTACTTAACTAATGTTATCAATAAAATTTGCATGTGAAAAATTTATTTAACCTACCGCTAAGTTAACTTAGATAATATACCAACACAAAATTATACATAGAAATAATGCAATCATGTGTATAGGTTATAGTACTAATTAAATCTAATTATCCTAAAATTTTAATAGTTTTATTCCATATTATTAAAACGTTTAATAGTCTTGAAAATCCAGCGTGTGAAGCACGATAAATATAAAGTCATTGTTCGTATAGAAGACCTATATGGTCGCTATCATGCTGGTTGGAAGTGTTCATTCTGTTGAAGGAGACCAAGATACTATGACCAATGTTAGTATTCATGCACATATGTGTGCGTTCAAACGGGTAGTGTTTGTAAATCAAACTGTAATGGTTGATAGGAGAATGGACACAAACTAAAGTCCATATTCAAACGAATTCAGCAATGTAAATTGAAACAATCCGGTGCAATATTGATTGATGCGAATACCCGGAAGATGAAAAGTCAATTGTCGCTCGTAAATGTTTCTCAGCATGAAACTGCTGTAATCCAACGATGTAATATCACAAGGCGTAGATTATGCTGAATGTTCTGATTTGAGCCGAAATACGTAATTATTTTCGAAATATCAACATGTGGTGAAAATGTCAGCGATAATGTCATTAGCATTTGTGCAATTTAATGCTGGATAGAAATGTTTAGAAGCATTGAAGCAACAGATATCAATCCGTTGTTTGCAGTTGAAGTTCATAGTAAGTTCAATTATGGAAGCGTGAGGATTCATCACTTTGAAACGATAAAACGTGTGGACTCGTAAATTTGATCAGTGTTGCCAATCCACAATTCTTGATTATTGAATATTTTTGAAGTACATGACTGTTATGTTGTTCATACGAAATAAGTTGTCATTGTTCATCTGATGAAGATGTGGGATGTCTGGACAAGGAGTCCGCCAAAACATTTTCCGTACCTGCAATCGACTCGATTTCGAACTGGAACGGCTGTAAGAGGATTGAGAACCTTTCAAGTTTTGGATTCTTATGATTAGCTCGTCTGAGTGCAGCTACAGATTTATGATCTGTTTGCACGATAAATGGTGCACCTAGAAGAAATTTTTCCAACTTCTGTATAGCCCACACGACGGCTAATAATTCCCTGTCGATCACTGAATACTTTTTCTCTGTGTCTGTTTCCTTTCTCGATATAAATAACGTAGGATGAAGAACGCCATCATGTTCTTGTAAAAGGCTCGCACCTAAGCCCACGTTGCTAGCATCTGTGCGTAGAATGTATATTTTATTAATATCAGGCAACCGTAAGATAGGTGCCCGTGAAAAAATATTAAGAATTTGAGCAAACGTCTTGTCGCAGTCGTCAGTCCACTTGACATTCGCAGGCATGTCTTTCCTTAACAGGGAAGACAATACTGCGGTGATGGACGATAAATTCAGGATAAATCTACTATAATATTGAATTAGACCCAATAAACTCCTAACTTGTTTTTTGTCTTGGGTATAGACAACTTTAAAATCTTATCAACATTCTGTTACATGGTCTGAATGCGACCAGCCCCAATAATGTGTCCCAGGAAAGTAATTTCCTGCACTGCGATTTGGACCTTAGTCGGTCTTGCAGTCAAATTATTTGACCGTAAAATTTCTAATAAAGAACTGAGTCCTGTAAAATGTTCTTCAAATGAGGAACTGAATAGACAAATATCGTCTATGTATGTAATAATATCTGATCTGTGTGATAAAATTTTTCGCATCCTGCGAATAAAAGTTGCCGGTGCGTTCATAAGCCCAAAAGGCATCACGTTCCACTGATATAGTCCTTGTGGAGTAGAGAACGCAGTGAGATATTTGGCCTGTTCTGTTAAGGGAATTTGCCAATAACCATTGTCAAGTCAATTTTAGTAAAAAATTTAGCTGTTGCTAGCCTAGTAAGTAGGTCGTCAAGCAGTGGATGAGGTTCACTGTCAGCGACTGTCTGAGCGTTTAATTTTCTATAATCGACACACAATCTAATGTTATTATCTTTTTTCTAACAATGACTAGCGGAGAAGAAAATGGAGAATTACTATTCTCAATAATGCCTAAGCTTAACATCTGATTAAGTTCATGAGCTGTCTTTTATTGGTAGTGTATAGGAACTTAATAAGGACGAAGTTTTATAGATGTGTTGTCCTTAAGAATGATATCGTGAGAAATGACTGATGTACGACCTGGTATGTCCGTTAAAACATTAGAATAAGATTCTAAGAGTTTAGAAATTTGTTGACTTTGTTGAGATGAAACTGAAGTAGAGATAGTCACATCTCGCTACGATTCTGTAGCTTGTAAAGTAGGTACCGGAAGAGACATGTGGATTTCAGGAAAGGATTACTCCTCCTCCTGAATAACCGATCGACTAGAATAATGACAATAGGTAACTACCTTGTCATTGAGGTGCTGAAAAGAAAATCTTATATGTTGAAGACGAATATCAAACACCTTAAACATATTAACAGAAAGATCAACTATTGATAACCTAGAGTGCTGAGTTACCTCAGAATGTGACATGACGTGTATACGCATGTAAGTAGTAGAATGAAACACCATCGTCTCATGTGTAGTGCAATGAGCACTGGACATCGTATTCAAGACAAATACTAATAAGATAATCAACAACATTTTTTTAAGAAAATGTTTGTGAGTAGAAATTAAAAATTCTCTAACTACCTGCATGAATGTCAAACAAGATGACAATAGTATACCTGTGGCCATAGGCCACAAATATAAACAGAAAAATCTGTGTATTGGTACATCATAAGATGTACGCACAACAGCGTCACACTGAGTGACAGTCGATGTGCCTGCAGTGTTAAAGTCACAACTTCTTGGTATATCAGCATTATTATATTTAAGTGAACAGGTTTCATCATCCTCCTCCGTTTCAAAAATGGTGCAAAGACCAAAACTGGAAACTGTTGTGCCACATGTATTAAACTTATTGGCACGTAATTGAGCCATAGCAATGACAGTGTCCGTCTTGCAATGAGGTTGCAAATATTTCCTTTCCCATTCCAAGATCTCTTCAGGTGTGCAATCCTTGCTGCCATGGATGCGCCCGATCGTCAAATCAGCAATTGTATTCTGAAGTAGACATACTTTAATTTTACCTGAAAAAATTGGGTATTTATGTCTATTATAGCAGTGGGGTAGTACTCAATTGTACCACCGAATGTTATACATCTAACACACTCATTAGTGAAGTAACGAGGATGTACTAAAGATTGACGGATTCCAACAGTGGTGGACCCGGAATCTCTCAAAACTGACACTATGGTTCCATCGACCAATCCTCTGTTGAAGATCAATGTGCCTGTCCCGTCGTTCACAGTGAGACTAACTGCTGGAATAGGCTGTGTGCACATCATCGACGTATGGTTGGATTTCTGAAAAATAGTGCTACATTGTGGGCAACTATTTGCCACATTATAATCAACAGCACAACAAGAAGATGAAGCATGTATCTGAGTATTATTATCATGACTACTTGGGGGTGCATTGCTAGTCAGCGCCGCCCCTGCATTGTGTACAAATCTTTGTGTTCCGCGTGAATCGGAACGTTCTTGATGAAGGTTAACTGAATTATTTTGACTCCTACCGTTATAGCTATTATTCCTGGATCTGTAAACATTATGACCATTATTATAGTTATTGTTATTGTAGTTATCTGAAGTGACATTGTATGGTTTATTCCAGGTTGAAGTTCGTTGAAAGTTATTGTTGTTCCTAACTTGAGGTGACTGATTTCTAGTTTGTGGTCTACCTCTAGAGGAATTGTTATACTTGTTGAAATTATTATTCTTATAATAATTATTGTCGTTATTTCTTCACTGCATAAAATTCCTATCAAGGCTTTGAGCACGTGACCTATTATTATCACGCCATGTCGCAGCGAAAGCTACTGGTAGTGCTTCTCTCAAATGTGAATTAGCTATACCAACACCTGGGTGTGCAGTGCAATAATTGACTGCCATTTCTTCTAATGCAGCTATAGTAGGTGGTTTGCGTTCCTGCAGAAATGATAAAAATGGTGTGCTAACGGAGGATAGAACTTTATCCCTAAGCAATAAATCAATCAGTTTATCTTAGGATTTATTCACACCAGCGAGTTCAACCCATCTATTAAAAGTAATGCGTATATTAGCAATGAACCCTGCGAAATCTTTGCTTGAATCAAGTAGAAGAGTTTTAAACTTCATTCTATATCCTTCCTCATCTAATTGAAATCGTCTTAATAGTAATGATTTTACTGCGTCATAATTATTTGCAATTGTTGGATCAATATTCTTTATAGCATTTAATGGTTCACCATCCAAAAATTCGGCAAGTTTTAAAGCCCATGCGGATTTATCAAGTTTGTTTGTTGTACATACCTGTTCAAACCTTATCAGGAATGATGACAAATCGTCAAAATTTTGTTTGAAGGTTGGTAGTTTAAAATTATAATTGCATTTAGGCTGGTTGAATGACAAAGTATTATGTGAATCATCATTATTGCTATTTGTAGCAACCTGAGCTCTTAATTTCAATTCTTCTATTCGCATCTGAGTTAACTTTTCTTCTTGTTTCATTTTATTTTCTTCATCAATACGTCTCATTTCATCTCTTGCCATCCTTCTTTCTTCTTTGGCCTCTCTCTCAATCTCTTCTTGCTTCAATTCAGCCCTCCTCTTTTCTTCTTTGGCTTCACGTTCAGCCTCTTCTTGTTTCAATTCAGCCTTCCTCTTTTCTTCTTTGGCCTCTTGTTACTCCAATTCTGCCTTCGCCTTGGCTAGTTCCGCCACTGCATAATCGCGAAGAGCTTCTCCTTTTAAAGCAAATTCTTTACCACATTTAATAAAATATTCCAAAGTTGCCATTTTAAATAATTAAAGTACCTAATTAGTCAATATTAAATTATATATTTACAAGTTTAATAGTCAATATGGTATGGTTACTCAATATAGTCAACCAAATACTTATCATATTCCTTACAAATAATTGTAAGTTCAAAAATTATTTTCCTCCAATATTTTATATCACTATGCCTTATTCATAACGAACAACTAGTGGTTACATGCCCTACTAGTGTATAATGCTGAAAATATCTAAGGCATCGAATATTTTCACTTAAATTACTATTTGTATCATCATCCTTCCATTATTATATTATTATATTTTCATTTTATTATATTAGGCCATAATCATCATCACCAACGAGTAGTTACTTGAACTTCTAGTGTCAAAATGATAGAATTATTTCAGTCACCTGATATATTTAATTTATATATCTATAATTATTATAAGGTTATTATTGTAGTATTACCTTATCATATATCAATATCATAATAATTATCAATAAAGAAGTAGAACAGAAATAAGAAACAAAAGAAGTTACGAGTACAATATTACATTACAATTCGAATTACAAACATTAAAATGATACTAAGAAATAAATAAAAGTACTGGAAATGACGAATTATACTGAAATTAAAAGTAGGTAGACCCACACAAAAAATCTAAAAAAATTGTGCACACAAAAAATGGACTCTCTACATATGACATCGCAGTTTTTTGTGTATAACTGAAATATAGCAAGATTAGGCTTAACGGACATTTGACAAACAGCAGACAAAAATTAATAAAAATGAAACTAAGGACAATAATAATACAACGGGTATATATATACAAGACTTCACAGCTAAACAGATAATGTTGACTGAGTTCGACGTGAAAAGATTATGCCACAGCCTTTAGTGGAGCTTTCACGAATCGAATTTAGTCAATCGGTCCCTATAGAACGATTTGAAATCTTCTCACCGTCCGCAGAGGTATCTGAGAAGAGATCAAATTCCCGCCATCCGCCCGCAAACTGAACATACATATAACATTATATAAAAACCATGTAACATGTATTATAAGGATAGACATGCCTGAAAACTGAAATGGACCAACTTTGCATGAGGCAAAATTTTTTACTTATCTTTTTGGGGAAAACAATCTCCGCCAGTGCTGGCATGCACCAAAGAACTATGCTGATGGATTGCAGTATCGATTATAAATTGATAGATCTGGCTCATTTGCTTGAGTTAGTTGAATAATTGAAAGCCCGCTGCCTTGTTAATTGAAGATTTCAAACGGCTGTGGCTGTCTCCGTAATCTTGGCAAGGTCGTGACGTCATATACATCTCTAGTACGCATGCGCCTTTGTTAAGATATTTATTTGAGTCATTTCAAGGAAGACCAAAAGAAACACTCAGAAGAACAATAATAAGAGAAGGAAGAACGTTGGGCCTAAATAATGTGCAAGAGCTAAGAGGAGTGGCGTCACAACGAACAACCTGGAGAGCACTGGTTTCTGCCTTATGCGCCGTGTTTGGCGCTTAAAGAATTTATTATTTATTATTTCAAGCGTATGGGAAAATTGAAAAGTTCTTGGCATGACGAATATTCATTCTGGAACAAGTCTATTGCTGCTCTCTTCTTTTAGAAAAAAAAATTTTCGTTCCCCAACACGGACCACCATTTGTTACAACGTCATTTGTTACAGCTTGGTTTTGACGGTAACCTCAGTGATTGAAAGTCCATTATTGTTCAACTATTATATGGGCTTTGGTCATCTTGTTATTTTTGTGAGCTGTTTAGCGATCGTGCTACTGATGTTGAAACGCGAATTGGGAATATGAAATCTAAGTCCAATTTGATAAAGTTGATAAGACTGTGTGGGTTGAGCCCACCAGAACAATACGATTTATTACGGAAATACATTCAACCAGTTCATAGATGAGTTATATCACTTGGGTTCCTGAGGGTAATAGGAAAAAAGGAAGACCAAAAGAAACACTCAGAAGAACAATAATAAGAGAAGGAAGAACGTTGGGCCTAAATAATGTGCAAGAGCTAAGAGGAGTGGCGTCACAACTAACAACCTGAAGAGCACTGGTTTCTGCCTTATGCGCCGTGTTTGGTGCTTAAAGAATTTATTATTATTATTATTATATCATTATCATTATACATACATATGTGTAGTCCAATTATTGTCTCCTTATTCATTCTGTCATCGCCAAAAGTGTCAACGTGTTTATGCGCGATGCCGTCTAGCGAACATCCGATAGTGATCGTTGAGGTTTTGACAATATTATAAATTTAGTAATAGTAATAGCTCCTTCAGTCATAACTGACTATGGGAATGCGCCCCTGAAGTGACAGCCCTCAGCTGCTTATTTTCCTGGTGCTCCTTTTGACGTTTTCTCCCCTCCTCTGCTTGTTGTGTGAGCCTCTCTTCGCCCAATCTGAGGTGGCGCCGTAAATAGCATCGCCACTTAGTGCGATCGGCAGCTTCATCCTCCCATGTTGCTGGATCCATGTCCAGTGCCCTCATATCTCTCTTGCACACATCTTTGAACCTCAGCTTTGGTCGCCCAACTGTTCTTTTGCCATCTGCTAATTGTCCGTAGAAGATATCTTTTGGGATGCGACCATCTTCCATGCGGCGAACATGGCCAAGCCAGCGAAGTCTGCGCTGTCTAAGCAGTGTATACATACTTTGAAGGCCAGCACGTGACAACACCTCGACATTTGTCACTTTATCTTTCCACGAGATGCCGAGAATGCGGCGTAGACACCGTAAATGGAAGGTATTGAGTCTTCTTTCTTGCTTAGCATAGGTTGTCCAGGTCTCGCTGCCATATAGGAGTGTGCTGGTGACGCAGGCATTATATACCGCAGCTTTGGTCTTTATTGTGAGTTTGGAGTTTCCCCAAACACGCGATGTGAGGCGGGCAAAGGTAGCTGCAGCTTTGCCAATGCGGCTGTCGATTTCTGTATCCAGTGAGAGTTTGTCATTTATGGTAGACCCTAGGTATGTGAAGTGGTGCACCACTGCCAATTCATAGTTATCGATAGCGATAACTGGTGCAGCACCCGCATCCTGACTCAGCACATTCGTTTTCTTTAGACTTATTGTGAGGTCAAAGTCCTTCCATGCTTTAGTGAAGCGATTCATCAATTCGGAAGCTCCTGTTGGCTTTGAGTGACGACTGCAGCATCATTAGCGAACAACAAGTCTCTTATAGTGACCCTTCTGATTTTTGTTTTTGCCTTCAGCCTTGAAAGATTAAACAGACGGCCATCTGACTTAGTGAGAAGGCATATTCCTTCAGTTGCATCTCTGAATGCATGTTTCAAGAGTAAGGCAAAGACGATTCCGAAGAGGGTCGGAGCCAGAACACAGCCTTGTTTAACCCCACTTCGTATGTCAAAGGGCTGTGACGTGCTTATATATAAAGGCCTTTTCTGCTCTCTTGATTTTTCCTGAAGCTGGCGGAGAGAGAAGATCATGTCTGTTGTTGATCTACCAGCTCGGAATCCACACTGTGACTCTGGATATATGCGCTCAGCTAACTTGTGTAGTCGCATTTAGATGACTTTGGCAAAAACCTTACCAACAATACTAAGAAGAGATATGCATCTGTAGTTATTGCAATCACTTCTGTCTCCTTTATTTTTATACAGTGTTACAATCTTGGCATCTCGCATGTCTTGAGGAATAGTTGTCTCTTCCCAGCACTGGCACAGCATCTTATGCAGGGGATATAATAGCGTGCTCTTACAGCATTTGATTAAATCTGGAGGAATCCCATCACTGCCTGGTGCTTTGCCAGAGGCCAAACTATCAATGGCCTTGCTGAGTTCCTCTAATGTCGGTTTGGCATCCAGCTCCTCCATAGTTGGCAGACATTTGACAGCATCAAGGGCTGCAGGCGTAACAGTATTTTCTCTAGCGTAAAGCTCAGAGTAGTGCTCGACCCACCTCTCCATCTGCTTACCCTTATCGGTTAGCTTCTCTCCGCTGATGGTTTTTAGCGGTGCCGTCTTACTTCTTTGGGGGCCAAGTGCTTTCTTTATACCGTCATACATTTATTATAAATTTAACAATTCTTATTCAAAACACTCCCTTCAATACTTCTTGAACCGTAGTTTATATATATATAACTGGGATGACTTAGACTTGCATCCATATATCATAAAGGCTGACCCTATGCCTTATAATCCAGGAGAAACTCTGCATAATTCACAAGCATCGAGAGCGATGCAAAACACGACTGTCTTGAACAAAGTCAGTCTCAAGAAGGGTCAAGGGAGAGCGTTGCTATCCCCCAGCCTACCAACATACTACGTCACATCTTTCACTAGTCAACCCCATAAAATCGCGGTCAATATAATGGCTTTAAGAGCAAACACCTAACATTGGTGGCACAACAATGTGTTAACGCGTACCAAATTAAAGTGGGCCAATATTACCCAACCCAGATAAACCCGTATCAATGGTTCTTGTTTTGGGTGGCTAAAATTGACCACGCTTTGGCCTGCGTCAGATTGCGTGTGTGTGAAGCGAACGCCAGCAAGGCGTTTCACGCATGGCTGGCTATCAGAGAGGGGGGTGGGAAGAAAGAGAGATGAGCGTTGTATAAATTTTGTACCAGGGGATTGAAAGGTGTATTTTTTTACATGGAGTCTATTCGTTTTAGTGATGGAGAGAAAAGACTGTGCAGTCAATTGTGGTTGTAAATGTTTAGTCTTGGGTTTCCTATGGTGGCGTGGATATGTATATTTTCTTGATTTGTCTGTTTTTCCAGCACTGGTCTAGAGTGAAGCTGTCTGTGCTCTATTACGAGCCCAAAACGAGTCGTCAGGATAAGATTTGGGGAGGCAGCAGAGAGTGCTTTTGGATTATATTTATTTTGCCCCATATTCGTTGCCTTAAGTTATTCCGACAACACGCTTGTCAGTCGACCACTCTAACGAATGTTTCTTTTGCTTATGCGGAGTAATTTCTCATCGTCCATTACAGTACTTATGGGCTGTTACAATTGCCATTCAATCTTCTGGGTAACATCAGTGTAACCCCTTTACCCCCTGTCACCGTGGATTATACTAGCTTACAGCCAAGAAGAAGCCAACGATTTACCAGTTTCAGATCTTGTGGGGTTTTTAGGTTACTTATCACCCATTTTGGGTTGATTGAGTGAATTTCAGTGTGTGTGCGATTAAGGCTAGTGGTGTGGTAAAGTGTGTGTTTGACAATATTTTTGTTTGGTGAATTTGACTGTTTTTTTTTTTTTTTTTTTTTTAGCCTTCTGATATTTTGCAAACATACTAATCTTCTTATTTTTTGTGGTTGTCGTTTTTGTTTGTTTGTATAATAAAAACACAAAATTACTTATTGTGATCAGAATCTCTTCTCTTATAACTGCCACTGTATATCGTAACGTTGTCCTTTACTGCTTTAATGTTATTTATGAGCATAGGAGGGCGAGAAGTTGATTGACTTAGAAAAGTAATTCACAGGAGGCTGAAGACGTGGCCCAACCACTCTTCAGAAGTCATCTCTCTTTATAATCTCATTAGTGACTCTATTCTCATCTATTTCACATCTTCGCATTCACAATCTGTCTGAACTCAGACACACTCTATTCACAATCTATTCCTTCCTGTGACACTCATCAGTGGGAGATCAACAGCGCTCTGTTACGACGGGTAAGACGTTAGAAGACCTCAGCGAGGGGTCAATCCACAGCGCGGAGAATATTCGAGTTGATCTGCCTGATGATGATCTCACACAATTCATGGACGGGAAAATAGATGCAATCAGGTTTCCACCTGCCAGTGCATAAGGGCTTTGAGAACAGCTGGACAAAGCCTTGTCAAAAGAGTTTTATAATAACCTGAAGAAGATAAACTTAGAGAAGAATCTGAAATCTTCGGCGACATAATATATCTTTACTTTTGCAAAGTGTTTGGAGGCAATGGAAAGTAACATTGAAAGGCAAGGAAGGCTGAAATATCTGGGAGTAACGGTTGATCGTGGGCTATTGTTCAAATGTCATGTCTAACTGATCATACAGAAGTGCAAGCGGGGACTGGCAGCCTTAAAAACAATGGCTGCTGCGCGCTGTATCATCAGCTCGTGATTTCAGTTATTGAGAATGGGCTAGGAATACCCATTCTATCAGTGTCACAAAGTGAACGACTGAAACGCATTCAAAATGAAGGGATGCGACTAGTTTGTGGCTGTACTCGTGATACCCCCATTGTGACAATGAGATACATGCTCGGATTGCTGTTGATTAGATCCAGATATGCGATGGCCCAAGCAAAAGCCTATATGCGGGTAACCACCGACAAAAGACATCCCCTACATGAGAACGCAGCTGACATCAAAGGAGCAAGAATTAAAAGGAGGTTGTCATGGATGGCACAGGCATTACGATTGATCAGGTGACCATGGTTGAAAATTGATAGAGTCTAAAGTAGGGTATATATAAATATAGTTGTATGTATACGCCCACACAGAGCTATTCCTAAATATGTGTTACTACTGTCACGTCTGGAATATTGAGTGCGTGTGTTGGTTTAGTCGTTTACACCACAGGTACGTACACAAGAGTCATGGATGGTTGTAAACGACTGGTGACATTTAATACTAGTTTATTACGTCACAACACATTGATATGAAATGCACATAGTCAGGATACAGTTCACAGCAAAACACGAGATATATCTTAACACTATAAGGACTGCCCACTCGGCTGTTACAATAATATCAGCGCTATAAAGTATCATCAATAACTCAGCGCTATCTCTTCCTCAACAACTATCCTCTCACAGGAAATAATGGCCTTTATATAATTCATCAGCGCTACAAATTATCATCAATAACAATCATCTCACAGGAGATAATGGCCTTTATATAAATCATCAACAACTATCCTCTCACAGGAAACAATGGCCTTTATATAATTCATCAGCGCTACAAAGTATCATCAATAACAATCCTCTCACAGGAAATAATGGCCTTTAATTTATATAATTCATCAGCGCTACAAAGTATCATCAATAACAATCCTCTCACAGGAAATAATGGCCTTTATATAAATTATCAACAACTATCCTCTCACAGGAAATAATGGCCTTTATATAATTCATCAGCGCTATAAAGTATCACAGCACTGCGCAGGCATTACACTTCCCAAAAAAACACAGGCGTCAAATGCCGAATTACTCGTCCCGCTCAAAACTATCACGAGACTTCCTCACTGTTCAACACAACTCAGTCAATCAATCATCTGCGGGCTAGCCGCGAGCTATTCTCACACAGCTCAAAACAATACAGAATAAATATATCTCAACACTTGAGATGCTCAGCGTTTTTCCACGCTTTCTGTAATCAGTCTCTCGAAACTACCACGAGATATTTTCAAAACAATTCAATAGCCAACAAGCAAACAAGTGCCCCAACTCAAAATCTAACTTGTCTACTAACATTCTCAGGTTTACTTCCCTTACACCAGATCTGTTCTTAACAAAAATATATCAAAAAGGGAAGAGTGGAGTAAGTCAGGGGAGAACGGATAAACTACCAGCAGGTCATCATTAGCCTTGGCAGAGAGTGCAGTTCTTGGAGCAATGGAAAAACAGAACTGGAGATTAACTCTCTTCAGACCTGATATTTTGTATCATTTTCTCATACTCTTACATATCTGACTTCTGACAGTCCTTGATACATTTTAATTTGAAGTCTACCCAAGAGTGTTATACATCAAATTGTTTGTAACTGAACAGACTACCATAGTTAGATGTAAAATTAATATTGTTTTAATTTATATTGATGTGTATTTTTAAAAACTGAAGGAAAGTCAAGAGGAAAAATACCCAAAAATTATAAACATGATATTTTACAAAGAAGACAAAAAAAAAAGTATTATCCAAATAATTAACAACAGTCACATTTTATTGTAGTGTGACTATTTCTGCATCATATGTGTCGTAAATTTATTTTGAGAGAAAGAGTCTTAGAAATAGTGGTCCTGTTTAGAGTGGAGAATGGTGGTGAAAACTCAGTGATAGAAAGGTAGAGAGTAAATAGTTGCTTCACAGAGAGCTGGGGAGAGTAAGGACAGACAAATCGTTCCTCTCAATCTTCTCTTCACTCTCCTGGTCAAACAATTATTTGCCGGTTTCCAGACACACACCTGCGCTCACACCGATTTGGTGCTTCAAACACACAGACGCACGTGAATACAAACGATATTAAACAGATAGGGGAAATTTTGGGCTTTGGGTATTCCAACACAGTACTAAATAAGTTTATGAGGTTTATTATCATTCAAAACAATCACAACAACTATCATGTGTTACAGAAAAAAATATCATAAGTACAGAAAATACAAATAACAAGGTGGGGAGCGGGGGGGGGGGGGGGGAAGAAGATTGGTATCGACTAAGCCCTTCTCGCTTGTATTAGACAAAGATAAACCCAGTCCAAAGATAGATAGTTATCAGGAACATAGGTAATGTAACCCAACAGTGAATTTAATTACTCTGAAAGAGGTGTTACAATATTAGGTATGGGTGGTAGGCAAAATCCTTTTATTCCCAATTGTTCTTCCCTTTACTAAGCAAATGAAAAGGGGGGGGGGGGCGTTAACAGAGTTAATAAAATATCCTACCTAAAGGAACAATGCAGGGTATACAGAAAATGTATTACCCGGTAGGCAAGTTAACAAATGGTTTGCAAAAATTAATCTTCTGTCATTCATGCACGCGCGTGAGGATCCACACTCATATACTCACACACACTTACCGATTGCAGCATCAGACCTTCCAGTTTATCTTACAGATTGTAATTTAATTTGATGTTTTCTTTTAAATATTATTGGTTAGGCTTTCTTTCGTGTAATTATGATAGCTAGGTCGCATCGGACCGCCACAAGATTAAATTTAAAATGTTTCATCAATATGTCTGGAAGTTTTAAGATGATTTCTTTATTGCTGGGATCGCAGGTTACGATCACTCTGTATGAAAGAAAATAACATGTAATATACCGAAAAATCAAATAACATTCTAAAGCGCGATGAATTCCCCGTTAAGACTATAATATAAAAAAAAGGTAAAGGAACCCGTTACACGCCCATTGAGGCATATTGGGAATATGGTGTTAGGCCCATATTATCTTGACCGTCGGCACACGAGGGGTGATGTGGTCGGCATCACGCCAGCCGCCTTAACCTTCCCAGAGTAGCTCTGGTACCCATTTGGGGCTGGGTCGACCCAGGAGCCGTTTGTGGCCTAAAAATTTTCCGCCTCATCTGGGGATCGAACCATAGACCACTGCGCTAGGAAGCCAGTGCACTAACCACTATGCTACCGCGGCTCCTATAAGACTATAATATACCCTCGCGTAAAACACACATCTATATATATATATGCCCAATGGGCTTATCACCCGTTGGCTTGTCACACCGATTACGGAAACAACGGCAGATGGATCTATTTGTTGTTGCCCTAAAGACGCCGCTAGGCGTGATGGGAAACTACAACAGAGAAAATCAATCTGCTGTTGCCCTTAAGACGCCACAAGGCGTGATGGCCTCTGACTGCTTGGTCGGTCTTTGGCTAAGGACGAAAGAAGAAGATATATATATATATATATATATATATATATATATATATATATATATATATATATATATATATATATATATATATATATATATATATATATATATATATATATATATATATATATATATATATATATATATATATATATATGACTTAACTCAATTAGTTATAAATTCCTTCGCGACTTTTAAAAGTTAATTTAAGCATTTAAGCATCTATTATCTTTTGAAATAATATAATAGATATATCATTACATTTACAACTGGAACTATTGAGATGGTTTAATTTAATAGATT
The DNA here is from genome assembly GCA_024509875.1 of Oreohelix idahoensis. Taxonomy (NCBI): domain Eukaryota; kingdom Metazoa; phylum Mollusca; class Gastropoda; order Stylommatophora; family Oreohelicidae; genus Oreohelix; species Oreohelix idahoensis. The sequence continues at coordinate 15,366 of JAMPIV010017005.1, read as the reverse complement.
TAAATTAACACAAAATCCAGTGAAATAGAATGAATGAACTAGAGCACTGATCACTTTACACAATTATATTTTACCGTTTTGCACAGAATAGAATTCACTGCAAATATATATGAAAATCAAGGGGAAAATCTAACACGATTTCAAATATAGCTAGTGCTTCTGTCAAGGTCTGGCCAATGAGTGATAAAATGCATTTCTTCATGGTCTGTATATATCTAAAATGGAATGTAAGATGAGTGGGACGTGTTAGAATTTGACACCTTTTTAGATCTCAGGAGACTTTCGGGGATCTGACCGCCAGACTAAAGAGAGATGCCGCTCCTGGTTTTCCGTATCTCCGCTCGTTGCGTGCGCGTCGGCTTTCCC
>JAMPIV010017005.1:0-7500 GCA_024509875.1 Oreohelix idahoensis | reverse complement strand
GCCTATCTAGGAATCACGAGTAAATAGCTTGACTGTACCACGACTGAAGGAAGTGACGAATTATGATGTATTAATTGAATTCTGATGAACTGCATTTTATTTGGATGTGATGTGCTATTAAATTGTCAAATAAATTGTGGTACTGTTACATATGCAAGTATCAGTGTGTTCTGTGTTGAAGTTTACCCTAGTAGAGCCCATGAACCAGGGCATACGGTGGGTGTTAAGCATCTAAAGACACCATCGTGACAGTGGGGCCTCGTCCATCGTAGCAGTGGGGATATGTCCGTCCAGTCGGGGCTTCGTCTCGTGTTCCAGCCTAACAGTGAGGGCTATTCGATCTTACAATCTATCAGCAGCATCATTCCATTTTTCAAAGTTTAACAGTGGGCACTTTTCTGTGCAAACGTACACTATCAGTACAGACCATTTGCCTCCGCCCCCTAAAGTAAACACTGAATATCGAGCCCGCTTTAGTTGGCACTACCCGCCCTGTACAACGGAGCAGATGACATATGGAACTTTTGGCGTCCGACTGTAGGCCCTGTGTGTGTGTGGTCTGAATTTGTGATCGCCTTTGTGTCACACGGACAAAAATAATATTGGACAGTGAATTTCCTCGTCGCCGCAGATTTAAGCAGAGTTGTTTATCGGCAGAACATAATTGATGTGTACAATATATTTTGGAGTTACGAAATTAACGACGTCTTGACCCAATTATCGCTGCTGACCTGTTCGTAACAAGTGTGTTTCTGTCACGTGCTTCACCTTTAACCTGGAAAGGCCTGTGGATTCCAGTTTCAAAGCTGATTTTCATGATCAAGTCAGCAAATTATCACAAATATCTGAAGTTGAAAGCCCTTTAAGCGCTTATTTAATGTTTCAAGTACCAACTGAAATCTGCTGCCGAACAAGTTTTGCAAGCATAAACGCATCAGCTGGAAAATAAGCTAAGTAACAAATTCATTCGTGGGTTTTTTTATCACATTCCTGGTTCACACTGTTTATCTGCATATCTTTTCAGTTCCATTTTTCGTTGTTGTTGGCTGTCAATATGTGTAATTATTCATTGTGTATTAGAATATACCGCTCCACCTATGTCTCAGTCTTGGCATATGCATGCGAGTCATGGGCAATGACTACAACCAACAAAATCCAGATCCAAACCTCAGAAATGAGGTATCTGAGGTAGGTGGTTGATGTAACAAGAAGAGACATGGTCCGCAACTAGACGATACGTCAAGACCTAAAATCCCACCTCCTGCAAATCCAAGAAGAACAGTCTCAACTAAGATGGTTTGGCCATATCTGCAGAAAGGGAGAAGATCGGCTACCACTACAAGCATGGGAAACAAAGAGCCAGGGATCCAGACCCCCAGGACGACCCAGAGTCCGCTGGGAGGACAACATTAGACAATCTTTGAAGGACCGAGGACTAGAGTGGAACCAGGTCAGGAGGTAGACAGCCGATAGGATAGTCTGGCGCTCTCTTTTCCAGACCTCTACACCTCACGGTAGAAGGGGAACGACTAAGTAAGTAAGTAAGTATTAGAGCTAGCTGTTTGTTTTAGACCACTCTGCTGACTCATTTATCTTTAAGGTTGCATTTTCATTCTTGTTGGGGATCTTGCCGTTGCAAGTGTGGTAGATTTTACGCCCTGCTTGAATATTTATTGCATTGTGAGCGTTAGCTGAACACTGTGGGGTACGTTTAAATATTGTATTGTAAATGCTGAGTACTCTCGTCGGATTTTTGTGTGGTTTCCTCACGTCATTTTTTTCTATCGTGTAAATACGTTTTACAGCAGTTCCATTGTTTTTGTATGACATTCAGGCGTGGATATGTAAATATATATAATTCTGTTCTTACTTTTTCTGTCATTCCTATTCGCCTAGCCTGACAGTTTTTATATCGTTTTGTTACATCACTGTCATTTTATATCACCATTCATATGTGTGTTAGTGAGTCATTAATGTTTATTAATTAGTATTTTTCATTTAATTACTAGAATTGTAGGTAATTGGAAGATTGAGTGGTTGGTTGTTTGAGATATTACTGTATATTACTTGGATAGCGATTATAAGTGGTATAAAGGAGTAGAATTAGTGTACAACTTTTAAATTGAAAAGCTTTTGCGGCTGACATAAAGAAACGATATCAATTTGCCAAAAGTCAGGAAAAGACATTGACTGATGATATAGACCAGAAATTCAACACCATTTCAACAATTTATAAAGAAAGCAGCAAATCGTGCGTGGGATTCCAGGAAAGGAAGAAGTAAGACTGGATAACACCAGAAACATTAAACACCATAACACTGAGAAAGGAAATGAAAAGAAAGAAATCAGAAGCGAAGTCCCCCAGGTTAAAGCAACTATATAGCGAACAGTACAGTCAGCTGGACAAGGAAGTTAAACGCCAAACCCGAGCCAACAAAAGGAATTTCCTAGACGATCTTGCAAAACAGGCAGAAGAGGCAGCACTGAGAAATGAACAAAGCACATTATACAAAATAACTAAATTCATCAGCGGAAAACGAGGTGCAAACAATATTACATTATTAAGAGATAAGCAAGGAAATCTCATCACGACAGCAGAGGGACAGGAAACAAGATGGGCGGAGCACTTCAGAGAAACTCTGAACAAGGAACCACCAGAGACACAATTGAATGTTCCTGAGGCTGAAAATGATCTAGATGTAAATACAGACATTCCACGAAAAGAAGAAATCATCACAGCAATCAAAGGGTTAAAGAACGGAAAATCTCCTGGCCATGATAACTTAAATGCAGAGCTATTTAAGACAGACCCTGAGCTAGCAGCAGAACTATTAGAACCACTATTTGCACAAGTCTGGAAAACGGGGACAACACCATCAGAGTGGAACAAAGGAATAATTGTCAAATTGTCCAAGAAGGGAGATCTTGCAGACTGCAATAATTGGAGAGGAATAACTCTTCTCTCAGTTCCCAGCAAAATACTAGGCAGGATAATCATACAGAGAATTTCAAAAGCAGTAGACCACAAACTGAGGAAAGAACAAGCAGGATTTAGAAAGAACAGAAGATGTGTAGATCATATATTCACTCTCAGGAACATTAAAGAGCAGTGCTCAGAATGGCAACGACAGCTGTACATTAATTTCGTTGATTTTGAAAAAGCTTTTGACAGCATACATAGGGACAGTTTATGGAAAATACTGAGGGCTTATGGAATTCCAAGCTGCATAGTGTCAATCATAAAAAGCCTCTATGCCAACTTTACGTGTAGTGTTGGGCAGAGCAACGTAACCTTTGAGGTGAAGACAGAAGTACCACAGGGATGTCCATTATAGACCACTCTATTTTTAACAGTCATAGATTGGGTGATGCGCCAGACAACAAAGGACTGTCCAAGAGGAATAAGATGGACTACATTTTCTACATTGGAAGATCTGGAATATGCAGATGACATCGCACTACTAGCTCATTCACATCAACACATCCAGGAAAAAGCGGATAGACTTAATAAGTTTAGCCAGCAGGTGGGCTTGAACATCAATTTAAAGAAGTCAGAGGTCATGACGCTCAATGTGAGCAACCCTGAACCCATATCAGTAAGGAATCAGCAACTGGTACAGACATACACCTTCACATACCTAGGATGCATAGTAACACCAGACGGCGGGGCAGAAAAAAGACATGAACATCAGAACAGCCTTTTTTAGCCTAAACAACATCTGGAAGTCCTCTCAATACAGCACAAGCACAAAATTAAGATTATATCAGAGCTGTGTGCTTTCTGTGCTTCTCTATGGTGCGGAATTCTGGAGAGTTACAGAGAAGGAAATGTCGAAATTGTCCTCTTTTCACACAACATGCCTAAGAAAGATTCACCGAATCTTTTGGCCGAATACCATCACCAACCAAGATCTGCTTACTCCGAGCAAGCAAGAGGACATCCACACCATCATAGCTGGCAGACGCTGGAGCTGGGTTGGCCATGTCCTCAGAAGAGACCCCGATGCCATCACAAGAACAGCTATGCTTTGGACCCCTGAAGGAAAACGAAAGAGAGGCCGACCAAAAAACAACTTGGCGGAGGACTGTGGAGGCTGAGATGCAAAGAATGAACCAGAGTTGGGGCACTGTACGAAGGATGGCCGCCGACCGAGCAAAGTGGAATCAATTTGTTGTTGCCCTACAAGACGCCAGTAGGCGTGATGGCCACTGACTGCTTTGACGGTCGGCGGATAAGGATTAAAAAAAAGAAAGGAGTAGAATAGAATATTTTGGTATTTTAGATACTATCTAAGCTCAGCACTGGTGGTTAGTTTAGTGTAATCAACCAGAATGTCCAGTTTACTAGATTTAATTAAGGCTGGGCAGTTGCTAGGAAAATCAGGACCTGCTCTTGAAGAATATGTAGAGAAGAAGGAGAAAGAAGAAGAAAGGGCAGACAAGAAGCAGAAAGTAAAACAAGAAAGGGCAGAGATGAAACGTAATGAAGATAATGAGACAGCTGATAGACAGGTGGACCGTAATCTTCATAAAGCTAAAATATATGCTGATTTAGAGATGAAAAGGATTGTTGGAAAACAAACTAACAGATGAATTGGAACTTAGGAAATGGGACCATCAATCTTCAGGTTCAGAAAAGGAGAAGAAAGCCAGTAGGTCTACAAACAAGCCCAAATTGCCAATATTCAAAGAAAATTGCTATGCCATGGACTCATATCTTTCTCGGTATGAATGCTATAGCAATTGGATGAGACAAGAAGGAATGGGGTTCTATTCTTATAAAAATGTTGTCTGGTCAGTCGCTAGAAGCTTGCATCTGCCTCCCTGAGAAGGACCGGACGAATTATGAAGTTCTTAAGGAAGTCTTATTGCTTAAGTATCGGCTTACAGAAAACGGTTTCCGTTTAAGACTGCATCAGATATCCCATGTCAAAGGAGATGACTTCTATCTGTTTATCAGTAAAATGTCTCAGTACTTTGATCGGTGGGTAGAATTGTCAGGTATACCAAAAGATTATGACAGCTTGAGAGACCTTATTCTAAGAGATAAAGTTATGACAGCATGTCACCCTGATCTTGAGGCATTTATTTGGGAACGAACACCAAAAGATTTACAGAGTATGTCACTACTGTGTCAGCAGTACATGAACGCACATCCAGATAAAGAAGTAAAAAGGGTGGAACCAGAAGAGAACTTTGTGGCTTATGCAGCTCAAAAAAGGCAGTCTGATAAGCCCATAAGTCAGAGTTGGGATAATTCTAGGAACACTGGACCACCAGTGCACACACATGATAGGAGAGAAATTCCTTAGATAGTACAGGACAGAAAGAGTTGCTATTATCGTGGATCATATTACCATGTCGCACGATATTGTAGGAACGCAAGACGATATCCAAGAGGCTCACCTCAAAACAGCCCAAATGGCAGTCCTCAGAAAGTAAACAATAATATAATAAAAAATAATTACAAAACATAAAAAAAATAATTTTTACTTTCAAAAAAAAAAAACCCAAAAAAAAAAACATACCAAAAAAAAAAAAAACTAATATAACCCTCCAATATAAACATTAAAAATCCTAAAAAAAAAAAAACAATCCACACCAAAAACCCCAAATAAAAAAATAAAACCAATATAACTACAAAAATTTACTAAAAAATAAACAAAAAAAAAAAAAAAACCCAAAAAAAAAAAAACAAAAAAACCAAAACAAAAAAAATTAACAAAAAAAACAAAACAAAAAAAAAAACCCAAAAAAAAATAAAACCTAATCAACCCACACAACCTACAAAATTACCCAATTAAACCCCAAAAAAACCCCAACAATTACATATCATCAAAAAAAATAAATCCAAACACAACTCATAAACAACCTACCCCCAACCAATTATACCCAAAACCCCCCCTAATAAATACCAAAAATCCTAAAAACCAACTATTTAAAAACAACAAAACTTCCCAATAATCAATCCACCCAACCAAAATAAAATCAACCAAATCAACCAACAATAAATCAACTAAACACACTTTCAACTTAACACCAACCCCCAACAAATAATAAATCACCCAACCAAACTAAAAATATAAAAAATACCAATACAAATAACTCAAAAAACCCATAAATCCCCCAAAAAACCCCCAACCCCATCTACGCTCACCTATTAAAACTCACCCCCCCAAACAAATCAAAACTTTACTACCAATAAATTCCACAAAAACCCAACCAAATAAAAAACTCTGGGCAAGCAAAATTCAAAAACAAACATAATCACTTATCCTCAATCATCTCAAAAAAACACAAATAAAATAAAAAAACAAACCAATACCCCCCTAACCCAAAACCCAACACTTACCTAAAAAACCCCCCCCACCCAATTAACAAATAAATACACCAAAAAACCCCAAGCTAATACCCAAACAAAAACAACAAACCCAACCCAACAACATCCCCACATTACCCCATCAAAAAAATAAAATTCCATAACCCATAAACCAAAACAAAATGAAAATATACAAAACACTAACATTAACTAAACACAATAATCTCCCAAATAACAAACCCCACCTTCTTAAATCACACATAAAACTAGACAAAACAAACAACCCACCACACATTAAACAACAACAATACCAAACAACCAAAAAAAAACAACTTTCATAACATCATAAAAACAACACCCCAAACAATAAACCCCTATATAACAACAATCCCCACCCACCAAATCAACCACTACCAAAAAAACATAATTATTATAACTCGGAACCACCCCACCAATACCTTTCAATCCCAAACTAAACCCCAAAACCACCATAAACAAAAATCAAAAACTCAAACCTTCACATCAAACCAACCCAAAAACACATTCCTCCCTACACCCCCCCATTACCCACCCATACAAACCTCCCAAACCCACCCCCATTACAACACCAAAACCACCCCCCCAAAACCAACCCCCAATATCTACACCCAAACAATAAAATTCACCCACAACCATATCCTACCAACTACAATAAAAAAACCCAACCCCCATAATACCAAACAACCAATAACCCAACCAACACAACAACCCACCCCAATCCCCCCACACCACAACAACCATTTCAACCACCCAAACCACACCCCACTACTCCCCCCAATAAAAAACCCACACACCACAACCCAACCACACACCCCCACATTATACACAAACACCCCAAACCCACAACCAACATTCACAAACAAACCACCCCCCACACTACCTACCCCCAAAATCAACCACACTAAATAACCATATTAAATTGACCAACCACACCCCTCCCACAACAACACCCCCACCAAAACCCAACCTAACCCCCCCCCCACCCAAAATACATCCCCCCCCCCCCCCCCCCCCCCCCCCCCCCCCCCCCCCCCCTCCCCACCACCCCCCACCCCCCCCCCCCCACTCCCATCCCCCCCACTCCCCAACACCACCCCCCACCCCCCCAACCAACCCCCCCCCCACCATTAAACACCAAACCC
>JAMPIV010017004.1:629569-802972 GCA_024509875.1 Oreohelix idahoensis | reverse complement strand
GTCAAGCCACTTCTTTGACTACCCTAAGACAAGAGGAATTCTCACCGCTCCGCATCTAAGATGACTCGTGGTCTGCTGAATTGGAAAGGCTCGGCCAGCCAAAACCTGCGCTTTTAAATAGCTTCCCGTCTCGCGATTCACGAGAGTTCCGTGGTTATCCGCTCCCAGCCAATCAGCAGTCGCCTAATAATTATGTTGTCCGAGTGGTGTCTCCCAAGATTTTACAGGCGCGGTGAAGATTTTATAAAATTACGATAAGAATAGGGCCGCCCTACGACAGTTACTGTCGTACGAGCTGTGTGCGGCAGCGCGTTATCATGCAGTAATAACACACCAGAACTGAGCAAGCCGCGACGTCTTTACCTGATTGCAGGTTTCAAGTGGTTCTGAAGCAGATCACAGTATGATTAGCTGTTGATAGTGAGTCCCCTGGGCATGTAATGTTCCAGGATTGGGTCTTTACAGTCCCAAAAGAGCGTGAGCATCAATTTGCCGGCCGACCGCGTTGTACGGAACTTCTTTGCTTTTGCTTTCGGATATGATGAATGTCGCCAGTCCATGCTGGTTCACTTAGTCTCTGGCTGGAAGTAGTGGACCCAGCATTCGTCACCAGTGACTATACGGCGTAGAAAGCCATCTCCATTAGCTTCATAACGTTATAACAGTGTTTCACAAACATCCACACGACGTTCTGTTAGTTCGAGGGTGAGTTGTATTGGTACCCACCTAGCGGAGACTTTGTGGTACTGCAGCACACCATGATTGATGTGGTGCGCCGAGCAATGACTGATCTTCAATTCTCCAGCCACCTCGTCGATTGTTACCCGCCAGTTTTTCCGTATCCCTCGTTCCACTGCAGCGATAGCTTCAGGCGTAGTCGCAGTGTGAGGCCGGCAGGAGCGAGCTGCATCAGTCAAAGTTGACACCCCACTTTTAAACTTCCTGTGCCACACATAAACCTGCTGAAGCGACACACAAGCGTCCCCATACTGCCTCTTCATCCTCCGATGAATGTCTGCTGGTTTCTCACCCTCACTACTGTTGCGGGGCTTTATACGATTCACTTCTTTTATTGTTGTTGCGGCCCCGTCTTCTATTTCAGTGGTCGTTGTGGAAAGCCACCGTTCTCATTGATTCAATAAGCTTCTTAGTTCTGGTCATTTGATTCATTAATTCTTGATCGTGCTATTGTTGGAATAGTTACGCGAATGTGAGTTAATACTTTCTGTCTGTCACAAGGTTTGAACTCAGTATCATAATTGTTGAATTTGTAACTTCAATGAACGTGATAAGTCTCTTCTCGAGTCCACACAATTTTTAATATACATTTCAAACAGTAGACAGTCCATGGAGGTTGATTATGAAAACATTACATATTAGAATTGAATCATACATCATAAATGCTATCCATGCATTATAGTCCTGGTCCAATAATATGCAACACTATAGTCAGAACGTCGTAACTATATGTACGCGCGGTTGGGACATCCAACGGCCGACAATGAGATTAGACGTCTGGCGATATAAAACGAATGTGGACCATAATTTCATCCTTCCTTGACTTTAGTTAAAATTACTAACCTCGATACATTCCTCTCTTCATAAGAATATCGGACTGACCCATGTCCGTACTACAATAACATATGTGCGGCAATATCATGCCTACCACTGGAAGGATTATAGGACACGTCTTATCCGTTTGACGGTCATCTAAGAAAAGGGTGTGGTAACCTAGTCACGGTGCGTGACATACCAACGCATACACGTCATAATCAATCGTGTGTATCGCGTACACTAACTAACAATTATTTACATTATATTAAACGTAGTCACCTATTAATCTTATGCTGTTAACCTCTAGCAGACCATGCCAATAAAATACCTTAACAATTCCCTGTCCACTGGGGGAAAAAAAAATCTATTAGATAGATTTTTTTTAACAAAAAACCCATCTGAAAAAAATACCAATATGTTAACAATATCAAAAAAAAAAATTTAACGAGATTGCGGCATATGGCCTACGACGTTCTGTCTAGAACCAATGTCGTGGTCATGTCGACTAACCAATAGTCATGTAATATATTCATTATTTATATCATAAATAAATATAAATGGTAATAAGAACTAAAAGAGAATGGTAATGTCGATCTCTAATTAAATAATTAATTAACTTAAAATATGTCGTGATAAAATGTCATGTCAGACTAATTTAAAGTGTTAAATTAAACTAAATAACTATACTAGGTATGGAATAAGAATAAGTTGTTGAAAATCTAATGTAAGAAAAATGAGAGGATCTGTTAAAGAAAGACATAATAACGAATAAAGAATAAATTAGAGAAAGAAAAAAAATGATGTATAAATTTAACTAAGTTATGTGTGTTGAACATCAAGTAAGTGTAGTATTAAGTTATTAATACCTTTCTAACTAATTTAAAACAGTATGCAATATAATCATGTAATTCTAAGAATATAATCAAAGAATTATGTGAGTTTTCTTTTCTTTCTTTCATTTTTTTAAGTTTCATTCATTTTTTTAAAATTCAACTCACTTGTCATTTTAATGTGGATTAGTTTTAAAGAATAAATTAAAGTAATTAACATTGGATATGAAGATCCATTCGTAGTCTTGATCCTTGAATTTCCATTAGACAAAATGTTCAAGTATTCTGAATCACGTTATATAACGAATTAGTTCGACTGGAATGTCATTTATTTTCTCCGAAGTGTTTTGAAACAATGTTGTGACAAATGTAAACCAGGAAAGTCCCGGTGTAAAGACGAATATAGTGTCAATTGATTGCAGTCACTTTGCGTATAATTTGCCTATAGAAAGCAGCTGAGTAAATGGTTCATTCATGTGTCAAAAAGCAACGATGGTGCTATGTTCTTTGATTAAGTTTCTCTGTACATGGTATTGTCTTTGCGACAAACAACGTAAATTAGGAATCGACATCATTAGGATTTCGAGATAATGTATCTGCCAAGATGTTGTCGGATCCTGTGATGTACTCGATTGAAAACTCGAAGGGTTGGAGGAGTATAGCAAATCTGGTCAATTTTGGACTCTTGTGATTTGCTCGTTGTAGTGATGCTACGGCCCTTTGATCGGTTTGTACTACAAAAGGGGCTCCCAGTAGGAATTTTTCTAGTTTGGTTATCGCCCACACGACGGCTAAGAGTTCGCGATCAACCGTAGAGTACTTCACTTCTGGTGGTTTCAGTTTTCGTGACACGTACAAGTTTGGATGGAGGATGTCGTCATGGTATTGGAGCAAACATGCGCCAATTCCGTAGTTACTCGCATCTGTACGAAGAATGAACTTTTTAGAAGCATCAATTAATCTCAAAATAGGTGGATTTGAAAATATAGAAATTATTTGCCGAAAAATTCTGTCACATTCGTCAGTCCATGTCACTTTCACTGGCATGTTCTTCTTTAGTAATGAGGACAATACAGCAGTGATGGATGACAAGTTAGGTACGAATCTACTGTAATATTGGACTAGACCTAACAAGCTTCTCACTTGTTTCTTCGTTTGAGGAACGGAAATGTTTTAAAATTTTTGAAACTGTACTGGGTAATGTTCGGATATATCCAGCTCCAATAATGTGACCCAAAAAAGTGATCTCATGAAATGCTACCTGTAATTTTGTAGGTTTAGCAGTTAACTTGTACCTTCTCAAGGTATCAAAAACGTATCCAAGACCCAAAAAAAATGTTCCTCAAAAGATGAACTAAACAAGCATATGTCATCTATATATGTAATAATGTCTGGTCTACCTGAAAAAATGTGTCGCATCATGCGAACAAAGGTAGCTGGAGCGTTAACCAGCCCAAAAGGCATCACGTTCCACTGGTATAGACCTAGCGGAGTTGAAAACGCTGTGTAGTATTTTGCTTTTTCGGTTAGTGGTATCTGCCAATAACCTTTAGTTAAGTCTATCTTAGTAAATATAGTTGCTGTCGATAGACGTGGCAGTAAGTCATCGAGAAGTGGATGTGGTTCGCTATCAACTATCGTTTGTGCATTTAATTTTCTATAGTCGACGCATAGTCTAATGTTATTGTCCTTCTTTCGGACAATAACTAATGGAGAAGAAAATGGGGAATTACTAGTTTCGATAATTCCTAAAGATAACATCTGTTCAAGTTCCTTAGTAGTTTTAGTAAGAAAGTGTATAGGAACAGAATAAGGATGTACCCGAATTGGAGTATCCTCGTTAAGAGTGATGTCATGATTAATGACTGATGTGCGACCTGGAACATCGGTCAACACATCTGGATAAGATTGTAGCAGATCAGCAATCTTTTGATGCTGTTGCGGTGTAACCGACGAAGAGATGGTTACGTCCCGCCAAGATTCGCTAGATTGTACTACAGGTACAGGTAAAGCTAACTGTACCTCAGGAAAAGAAGATTCTTCTTCCTGGATAACGGATAAATTAGAATAGTGACATGTAGGTCTGAAAGTGTCATCTAATTCATGAAAAATAGCTTGTAGATGTTCAGGTCGAGTATGAAATTGCTTGAGCATATTTATGTGAAATATTTTGTGATGTCCCTTAATGTCCAGGACATAATCAACATCAGAAATCTTATTGATAACCTGGTAAGGACCATTCCACGAGATTAGTAGTCTCTTATTGTTATGTGGCAATAACACATAAGCTTGATCTCCTGGAAATAATTGACGTAATCGTCTATTACTGTTTTGGAAAGTTCTAGCTTTCTCTTTCGCAGCCTCAGATGAAGCTGTTGCCATTTGACAGGCATCAATAATGTTATTCCGGAGATTAATTACATATTCATAGGATGACTGAGTGTCCTGAGTCATCTCAGAATCGATTAATAAATCTTTTATCAGTCCCATAGGACCTCTTGGAGGAGCGCCAAAGACTAAATGAAACGGAGAGAAGCCAGTTTGTTCATTTGGCACCTCTCGATAAGCGAATAACACCGCTGGTAGCACTCTGTCCCAGTCCTGTGGATGGTTAACTGTAACTTTATGTAGCATTTGTTTGAGTGTACGGTTAAGTCTTTCTACAGCACCATTACTCATTGGGTGATAAATGCTGCTGAGGTTTCTATCTATTTGCCAAGTCTTCATTACCTCCGTCATAGTCTCAGATATAAATTGAGAACCATGATCTGACAAAAGTTTTCTAGGAAAACCTACTCTAGAAAAGATCAAGTGTAGTGCATCAGCTACATCTGTGGTGGTGGTTGTTTTTAATGGGATGGCTTCTGGCCATCGTGTGCATAAATCGATGCAAGTGAGAATAAACCTATGTCCTCTGGCTGATGGTAAAAGTGGGCCATTGATATCATTGGCCCACTTTTGTCGAAAGGTCTCACCGATATATCACAAGCCTGAATAGGCGCCGTGTGAAAGGCTCCCCGTGCTTTCACTTCTTGGCATATCGTACAGGAGCGTACGTACTGTGAAATATCTCGTGATACTCCCGGCCAAAAAAAAGAAGATAATACTCGTGAACGTGTACGAGTATAACCCATGTGACCTGCACACTTAGAATCATGTGCATGTTGAAGTATGTACCGCCTAAAAGCAAAAGGTACCATGACTTGTTGTCTTATCTGAGTTTTATCCATAAAACATCTTAATAAAATGTCATTTTTAATACTAAACCACTGACTATAATTTATGTTCCTAGAAAGATTGTCATCTTTGTTGACCAGCGTAAAAAATTTTGTTAGTGACCTGTCTTCCCTCTGTTTTGCAGCAAATGATACTCGGTCAATAGCAGAATGAATCTCGATATTTTCATGATCATTTGTTTCCTTGTTTTCCGTGTCTATAGTCTCTAATTGTTTTGTATGTGCTCTGGTTATTGCTGCATTTCCGATGTATAGATTATTTTTTTCCCATTGAATAATCTCATCTGGTGTGCAATCTTTACTCCCGTGTATGCATCCCACCATAAGGTCGGCAATTGGGTTTCTTAACATGCATGCTTTAACATTGCCTGTGAAGAAAGGTGCGTCAATGTAAATAATAGCTGTTGGATAATATTCTATGGTTCCCCAAAAGTCATGCACCTGACATGTTCTCCAGTTGCACAATTTGGATGAACAAGTGTCTGACGGATTCCGATCGTGGTCGATCCCGAATCTCTTAAGACTGAGACGATGGATCCATTAACTTTTCCTCTGTTTGAAGATCAGTGATCCTGTTCCGTCATTGACTGCTAGACTGACTTCTGGTAGAATATGACCGCAGTTCAGAACTGTCTCTTTTGCTTTCTGAAATATAAGATTACATGTTGGGCAACTATTTGCCACGTTATAATTCATTGCAAAACAAGTAGACGATGACTGTATTTTGTTATCAGTAGTTGAACTCTGAACCCTAGGGGTTGTAGCAGTAGTAACAGCTGCCCCTGTATTATGGTTATAAGTTGTCGATCTACGAGAATGAGAACGATGACGAGAATAATTAGATGAATTATCCCGTTGTCCTCTATTGTAACTGTTATCTCGATGTCTCGAGTTATAATTATCGCTATTGTTCCACTTGTAATCATTATTATAGTTATATGATCGATTATAACTTGAGTTACGTGGATTACTGTTATTTCTTGACTGAGGTGAATAGTTTCTGGTTTGTTGTCGTCCTCTATTAAAGTTATTGTTAAAGTTATTCTGTCCCTTATGAAAATTAATGTCATAGTTTCCTTTGAACCTACCCCTGTCTACACTGTGTGTTCTAGGTTTGTTATGATTATGATATGCCATATTGGAGGCTACAGGAAGTGGTTCTCTTATCAATGTGCCAGAAATATTAGCATTCGGATGAGCTGTGCAGTAATTTAAGGAAATTTTTTCTAACTCATCAATAGATTCTGGTTTTCTTTCTTGCAGATAAGCAAAGAATGGTGGGCTGACAGACGATAATACTTTATCCCTCAATAACAAATCGACTAACTTGTCGTAGGATTTGTTGACACCTGCCAGTTCAACCCATCTGTTAAAAGTATTGCGTATGTTAGCAATAAAACCTGTGAAATCTCTATTGTTATCTGGCAACAAACTTTTAAAACGCAATCTACATGCCTCTTCGTTCAAGTGGAAACGACGTAGTAACAACGTCTTAATGGCCTCATAGTCTGTTGATAGTGTTGGATCTATATTTTGTGCTGCACTTGCAGGTTCGCCATCTAGAAATTCCTTAAGTTTCAGTGCCCATGCCGCTTTGTCAAGGTTATTCACCTTACATATGTCCTCAAAGCGCGCGAGCCACGATGAAAGGTCATCTACGTGTAACTTGAATGGAGGCAGCTTAAAGTAATAATTACCTTTAAGTCGTGTGGATGAAGATCCAGATTGAGCAGTATCATTTTGGGTTGCTGCAGCGCCCTGTGAATTAAGTTTTGCTGTTTCTAATTTAAGTCGTTGCAATTCCATTTCTTGCTGCAGTATGATTTCTTGTCGTTTCAATTTATTCTCTTCTTCAATCCGTAGGATTTCATCTCTTGCTATCTTTCTTTCTTCTTCTTGTCTTAATTCTGCCTTCTTTTCCGCCTGTTTTCTTTCAAGTTCTTCCATCTCTGCTTTAGCAATGGCTTTCTTTTCCTCCTCTTCTGCCTTATATTTTGCAAATTCAGCCAATGCATAAGCCTCGAGAAGTTCTCCTTTTTTCCCAAAATCTTTACCATTTTTAATAAAATAGTCTAAGTTAAGCATCTTGACGTTAATATTGTACGTAATGGTTATGTAATAATCACCAATAAATTTTAAGTAATTATTATACTTATTCAATTTATGAATAGTCGATATAAACAATCATAATATTATTGAACTTAATCTGGGAATGTTCAATTTAATTAATTGTAATATTATCTAACTATTATTTGTAGATTCCATACATAGACATACTATGTTGGGAAAATATTACATATATACTCGTTAATATATCATAAATAGTTATGATATTTATCTATTTCGGGTGCTGAATTACTATCATGCACCTAATAATAAATAGTATTATTCCTCAAGTATTATATCATTCAGTCAGTGATATGTGCTAAGTAAATCATTTAGTAATGGAAAAAATGTACCAAATAATATACACTATGTCCTTTATATGCAGGACAGACTAAAAAGTCAAATTATTTTATAAATATATATTATTATTATATTATGCCTTAATCATGAGCTATAAAGTGCATCGCCCATTTCTTGGACTACCACTGCAAATTGGTGCAAAGTCCCTAATTCTCCTTAAAAGTCATTAAATTTTAATTATATTCATATACACTCTTATTAAGCAAGAAATTATATTATTAGTGTTAAATCATGAACAGATGAAATGAGGACATACGATACGATGGGTAAACCAAGGATAAACAAACCATATTATCACGAAACAAGACGTTTCTACAATAAAAATTGATATTATGAAACCAAATCTGCAAACCGGAAATATAGAGTAGGGTGAAGGTTAACTGAATATAGAGTTAAATCTGCGTACACAAAAATTAATGACGCAAACATGGACTCATTGACGGTTATACAAAAAAAAAAATGAACTGAATAATAGCAAGATCAGAAAGAACAAGATAGATTACTAACATTGTTACCAAACTAAATAGAATTTAAACTGAATACGATAAAATACACCGATTATTTCACCAAACTAGACATCTAACATATACTGTGAATTAAATGCAGTCCCGAACGAAACAAGCCCCGGAAATGTCATCGACGCGTTCTCCGCGAAATGCGATTTAATTCACTACCCTAAAGACCGTTCAGAATGAATATCGGCAATCCGTAGAGCCATAATTTATTCATTCTGAATCTCCACTCCAACCTCCCACAAATTAGGCACAGCACAAACAATGAAAACAAATATAACGTGCATATAAAATATATAGAACGGACATGCCTGCAAAATGTGAATTAGACTCAGTGATGTTTCTTATGAATGACAACAGTCACGAACTGAGACTTATCTTTTAACCCGTCGTCCGATGCGATCTTCACCAACGGCCTAGACTAGAGGATAGGACTGTTTGCTCCTTGTTGGTAAATAATGTCTTTTCAATCCTATGATCTACTGAGAAGTTGTATTCTTGAATGAAACATTAGGTGAGCTGGCATCGTCCTTCGATCGTTGGCTTGTACACGGAATATTGTGACGTCACTGATTTTTGCATAGTTACACAAGCCACGTCATGTTCGGAATCATGTGACTTGAACGTTTTCTTGTAATCGTAAACAGTCCGTGAAAGTATGTAAACAAGAAAAATTTCTTTCTTCCTTCGTTCCCCAGCAATGGCAACCACTTTGTTGCGGGGCTTTATACGATTCACTTCTTTTATTGTTGTTGCGGCCCCGTCTTCTATTTCAGTGGTCGTTGTGGAAAGCCACCGTTCTCATTGATTCAATAAGCTTCTTAGTTCTGGTCATTTGATTCATTAATTCTTGATCGTGCTATTGTTGGAATAGTTACGCGAATGTGAGTTAATACTTTCTGTCTGTCACAAGGTTTGAACTCAGTATCATAATTGTTGAATTTGTAACTTCAATGAACGTGATAAGTCTCTTCTCGAGTCCACACAATTTTTAATATACATTTCAAACAGTAGACAGTCCATGGAGGTTGATTATGAAAACATTACATATTAGAATTGAATCATACATCATAAATGCTATCCATGCATTATAGTCCTGGTCCAATAATATGCAACACTATAGTCAGAACGTCGTAACTATATGTACGCGCGGTTGGGACATCCAACGGCCGACAATGAGATTAGACGTCTGGCGATATAAAACGAATGTGGACCATAATTTCATCCTTCCTTGACTTTAGTTAAAATTACTAACCTCGATACATTCCTCTCTTCATAAGAATATCGGACTGACCCATGTCCGTACTACAATAACATATGTGCGGCAATATCATGCCTACCACTGGAAGGATTATAGGACACGTCTTATCCGTTTGACGGTCATCTAAGAAAAGGGTGTGGTAACCTAGTCACGGTGCGTGACATACCAACGCATACACGTCATAATCAATCGTGTGTATCGCGTACACTAACTAACAATTATTTACATTATATTAAACGTAGTCACCTATTAATCTTATGCTGTTAACCTCTAGCAGACCATGCCAATAAAATACCTTAACAACTACCCAAAAAACGGATAACTGCACCCTGCTCTTCTCTCATGCATGCTTCAAAGGGGGCGGCCATCTTGACTATGGTTTGCTGACGTCATACTTCCCATCAGGACGACGTGCCTGCGCGCACTGGTACCTCAAGCGGGAGGGCATAACAAAAGTGTAGTACAACCGTCTACTACGGGATTTTGACTTTTTATTGCTATATTAAGGTTATTTTTTGACTCCCCATCGTATATGTATATCATACAATTTTAGACTAGCATTAGTCGCTATTGGTTTAATATTTTTGGTCATTAATTATGTGCAGAAAGGAAACATAATGCCCTACACGGTAGGGTTACTGGTTCAGCGTTAGGAATTGGACTTTGTAGTTTTCTCTCTCCACTCTAAGCCTAAGTCCAATTCCTAACGCTGACTATGTAACGATAACCTTAAACCCCAACCCTGTTGCGGCTTTTTGTCTCTCAAAAATAATAGGATGCCAAAAAAAAAAAAGATTGAGGCCGTAAGTTAAATCAATAATAAGAACGTATGTAAAAAATATGTTTATATACACTGCTTTGAAAATGTAAGTATTATACTTAGAATGTACATCATTTCTTTTATCTTTCCCTCCCTGCTCCGTATGGAACCTGGAACTATTTTATGCTTTTAGTTCTCTCTACGAAACTAGCAATAATGCAATCACCAGCCCGTGCAGTGGTGGTTCATGAATCATCATTCTATACGCTGAGGTTGCCAGCCTCAAATGACTTTGACATCCACTAGCGGGTTTCACATATTAAACTTCACATGGTAATATATAAATATGTTACTTCACATGTTAGTAATAAAATATGAAATGTAAATCACAACATACGCCAATCCTGGCTCAAATACATTTTGCTCAAATGAATAAAAGAGACTTGAATCGGCCTCTAACACGTCTGGGGTGTCTGACTTCGTGTGTGGTCCTTCAGTTTCTTCAGTCCCGGTTTCCTTTTTTAATATGAAAGAGATCTCCTGGGCTATATTGTAAGTCCTGTTAAATACTCCAATAAAAGGTGTTCGGTATGTTAAGAAGGAATTCTGAATTTTAATTCTTCACTGTAGCAAGGTCGTATCTTGGCGAGCGATTTCGCAGTGAAATAGCTTGAGAAAATGGTCAGATTATATCCACTGCCTTCCCACGCATTTGTTATGCGCGCCTCAAAGGATCAGCCGATCTGATTTGAATATGTTGCATGACTCAACAAATGGAAAATTTCAAATATTACTTTTCTGAAAATGGGCTGTACACATCTACTTGCCCTTGGGTACAAACTTACGAGCATGTCGGTAAACTCATATAACAACGTGTTCCCAATGTAACCATCATTACTTTTATCAGAAAGTAATCTCTTATCTGTGTCTGTCCATCAGTTGTCTCCCCGTATTCCAAGCTTTGGTGATGCGCGTACCTGCGTCTTATCAGCGATTAAGCACTGCCCTGAGGCGATTTACGTGTTAATCTGTATACTGATATCGCTGCGCCCACAATAGCCAACATGGTTAGGTCGCTGCCGCTCCTTGCAACGCAGGGAGAAATGGATAACAACCAGACATGTCTACTTATCCCTGAGAAGGGTGTAAGAAGGAAAATACATAATATCTGCTACACATAGCAGAAAAGGAAAGAAAGAAAATGCGACAAATGAAAGCCCACAATAAAATCAGTACCACAAATGTACCGACACTGCCGGAGTGAAACAAAGATCGATAGGGGCCGCCCCGTTCTGTCACAAAATGACTGCTGAACATTTGTTTCAAATTTGCCCAACATATGCGGAACAGAGAAAGAGCTTATGGCCGACACCAGTACCATTCGTGGAAAAGTTCTACGGAGATTCAAATAGCCTCAAACTGATTACTGCTTTCTTTTGGAACATTCAAGTGGACGTCTGAGAGTGTACGAAGAAGAAGAAGAAGAAGAAGAAGAAGAAGAAGAAGAAGAAGAAGAAGAAGAAGTACCAGGGACAATGAAGTAAGAAATCAAAATAAAAATAAAAAAGGCAAGAGGAACCTTCATTGCATTGGGAATGATATGATAATCAAGAGAAATACAAGCCCAATAGAAAACCAGAATCTTCTAACCAAATGTCAAGTCAGTCCTATTGTTTGGCTCTGAAACATCGAGGAAAAAAAAAATTACAAACTTTCATAAAATAGAATAGACGGATTGAAATGGTACAACGAGATCACCAATATGGAACTGATACAAGAACCAGACATTGCCAGTGAAACAAAGGATGAGAAGAAGACGCTGGCGATGGACATGACACACATCGAGGAAACCTGTTGCTAGCATTACAGGTCTGTCATTGTACTGAAATTCCCATGGTAGGAAAGGCAGATATAGGCCAAAAACTACATGGAGAAGAGAAATGGAGACATAAATGAAAATGGCGAAGAAGACATTGGAAGAACTTGAGCGGATGGCACGTGACAGGAGGCCGTGGCATGTGTTTGTTTAGGGCCTATGCTACCTGAGGAGCTAAAGGGTGTTGAGTGATTGATTCACTGATTCATTGACCATGAGGTAATCTTTGATTCTCCCTGCCCCCCCCCCCCCCCCCCCCCCCCCCCCCCCCCCCCCCATACACACAGTTAACCCAGAACCCTCACTCGCTTCTTATGATCTGAACTGTCCGTTGGTGATCTCCTGTCCGAGGTTAACCCTGTTCTTCCGCCGTCTGGCCGATTGATTGATTTTTAGATCACCACTCATCGTACGAACTGTTAGTGACCAACATAGCTTAATCTTGATTACTTCACTCCCACATTCTGAAACTTCTACATGCTAGAGGTTTTTAACCTTTTATTAGCCTCTTTGACCAAGCCCTCCTTTCTGTTACATTGCTTGTTTTATGTATTATTATTACTTGTTTTACATATCACTCTTAGCGTGTATCAGTCACTATCAGTATATTATGTTTTATACGTCACTCTCATTATGTTATGTTTAATACGTCACTCTCAGTATGTTATGTTTAATACGTCACTCTCACTATGTTATGTTTAATATGTCACTCTGATCATGCTATGTGTCACGAAGTGGATTTAAGACTAGAGGTTGCCTACCTAAATAGACTAGACCCTAGTGGAAAGAAAGACTAAGAAGATAGATTTCAGAAGAAAATAACAGTGACTGTGGGAGATGAGGCTATTGGCGTCAAGGGTCGAGAACCGAAATTGACTCTCCCTTGCCACTAAGTGACGTAATGTTTTGCGATAACCTCACTACCTCTAGCTACCAAGACTGGGATAAGGTTTAATACTTAACACCACAGACACCACTTACAGACAACATATAGGTTGAAGTAAGTGACTGATCCAGCCGGAAATTTACAATGGATTTTATTTACACCACAGAAAATTCATATAACATACTACAAAAATAGAATAAACATGCGTGTTCATACACCTGGAAAGAACATAACAATTAATTTCAAGTGATTAGGTAAGGTAACCCCACAGTCGCCCTCCCCTCAACCTGTAAGGAAGAAAGGTAAGTAATACAACAACATGTGAAGGAGGATCTCGAACACCAGATCCGTCTTTCTCCTAATCAACCTGATATCGTGTAAACACACCCTAACTCCTACTGTTCGTCTGTCTGCAGACGTGGTTCTACACAAATGACGTGCCTACACCGCTGCTCCACTATAGGCTAAATATTCTCTGACTATCACAAGGCTAAAATATTCTCTGACTATCACAAAGTCCATGACCAGAACCCTTCTATCACCTCCGACACAACTTACAGATGACTTGCTGAGTTCCAATGTTATGTTCAGTGTCTGTCTGACACTCCTAGTTCCTACAGAAACGACTCCTCCACTACTCTCCTTCTCTCTATCGATCTCGTGCAGTAAAGAGGGATGTTAACCCTTTCCCCTCTTCTCCACCTGTTGTAGCTGCTGACTTGCTTGGTAAATTAAACTCGGGACGTGGTCTATTGCTGCTTCCAAATAGACGAATTATTACTTTGCAGTAGCCCGGATACCCTGCTCGTGGGCTCAAGGCTGTCGGGATTATTATGCCCGAAATTCACGACACTTTTTAGGCCCTGCGCCTATGATCAGTGTGTGTTTAACATGAGCGTAACTAGCTCCGAATTTTGGTAAGAACATCTGTTCTTGCTGAAGAAGTCTGTGCTTCCAGCTCCCTGCTCTCTCTTGGGTACAAAACTTTTGTACCAGTGACCACCTTGTCACCACTCCACTTTCTTTTCTGGCTCTGCCGACTCTTCTTCTCCTGAGAAGACCGGCGAACTTCTAGCCAGCTGTAGGACTACTGTAGCCCTCGCTGCCACGCCTGGAAAATATCTGCTGTGGACAAAACAATAACAAATATATATCGCACAACAAATTTCCCATATCCTTAACACTTAACTCCCTTAACTCTCACTCTTCAACACTTAAATCCCAACTCTTCAACCACTTAAGTCTCAAATATCTAACACTTAAGTTTTTGCAAATCTCTAACACCTAAGTTTTCAAATCTCGACCACTTAAGTTTTCAAATCTCGAACACTTAAGTTTCAAATCTCTAACACTTAAGTTTCAAATCTCTAACACTTAAGTTTCAAATCTTCCATACAGCTCCCATGCTCTAGTTTCGCTTCAGCGATTAGTAAACATGCCTACCCCCACTTTCCCTCAAATACTGTCCTATCGACACTCTAATCTCCAGACTCAGCTTAGGTTAGCCCGTCACAACATTCTAACCACTGAATGAACCTGTTGCCAGTAAATTCCTGGCCCTACTTATTTAACAATGATCGATATGTTTACCTGGCTACCAAAATACAATAGACTTCACCCGAGACAATAATCTCCCGTCTCCATGAATTCATCAGTATAAACATATGTCTATTAAATAAGGGACTAATTAAAAATCCCAACTAGACCCGTAACTGCTGACTTCAAAATGTAGGTTTTACCCACACAGAGAAAAATACACAATTTCCCATGCTCTAACATTTAAAGCCACTCGTTCTATTACCACAGCGTTACACAAATTAGTCCGCTGGTAATTTACACACACTTGAACAATTAAATACACACCAAAACCCTAGCATATTATTCGCTAATATTATAACTCTGATAACAATGTACATTAAAATCTCTAAAGGAACTGAAATCCTATTTTACAATGCATGCCTAGTTATCTCCCCTCTCCTTCCGTTATCAGATTCACCCCACTAAAAAAAAAGGACACGCAGCACGTGCTTAGGTACCCCTCTCCAAATCCTTGAAAATCACAATGAAATTACGTGCATCGTGTCTCAAAATTATAGTATTTAACATCTACCATCTTTAAGCTTTCATTATCTCATAAAAAGAATGAATGCACTCTGATAATAATTTAGATAAGAGGGAACTCATGGCATGTCCGTTACGAACTAAAATTAATTTAATTCCGCGAGCGTGTTTTACGCTGCACCATTTAAAATCACAAATCCAGGAAAAATTAGATCCCCTGTCTTCTGACAAATAACAGTAATATTCCAATTTATACAAACAGCTACTCTGAGGAAACTATCAAATTCCCTACTACCTTTTCACAAATTACCTAATTGCGCTGTCAGTTATATTCACTTAAAAGATTTAGCATTGATGGCTCTACTTCTATGAATTAACTTTACCTCCTAGAAACAACTCTGCAAAAATCTTATAAACTATTAAAGCTTAATTAACTTCATATTTACCAGCACGAATTTCTCTCGAAAGAGCAGTCGGCTCTGTGGCAGTTCCTTCCCAAGGCGTAGAAGTTCAAAAAATTCTCCCACTTCTGCCAGGGAATCCCGCTTATTTATTACCCCAGACCACGCTACGCGTGAGTCATAGCTAGGCTTTGTTCTTAAGCGGGTCGATCTATGAACCAACCAACGTGCCAGGAATCGCCCACGGTCATTTCTAAATTTAGAACTTACGGTCAAGCGGAAAATTTCCGTTGCTGACCTGTTTCCACGCGCTTAAAACTCCCCCTCTACCCCCATCTGATTTCACCCTTACTAAAAATTATAGCGCGCTCACTGAGAAGAACCGAAAATGCTCTGCCATTATGTTACACTAGAAAATCTCTACATGAACGAATTATCTTAATGAACCAGCGCGCTGGTGCCAGTCTAAAAGTTAAAACTACCATCTTTTCTAGAAACCGTAATTCTTAATCTACACAGAAAATCCAAACTCGATTATTATACAACGAGAAATAAAAAAAAAACGAATAAGATAAAAATCCCACCGTAATCTTCCTTAAAAACGTAAAAAAATGCTAGGAACCGAAACTTGGGGCCTGTTGTAAATTCAATCACATTAACTTCTCACATTACCCCCCTCTTCAAGTTCGTGGTACACGATCTAATTTAATGTGATCTTGTATTTCCAGACTGGCCCCTATACAAGTCTACAGATCTGACTGTCAGTCCTGAAGTCTCATGGTCCCGACTGGTTATTTCCGCCTGGCAACTACAACTCCCATGGTTGTCCTGCAACTTTCTTCTTCTACGTTTCCTCCTTCTTCTTCTTCTACCAACTCCCATGCTCCGGTGGAAGAGTTGATCTTTCTTCGGACCTGTGCCATCCAATGGTGGGTCTGAACCTTCCTTGGCTATGTCCGTAAAAAAAAACTGTCTTGGTCGGCTGCCCTGACCAACTGGCTTTGTGGCTGCCTGACGATGGCGACTACCTTGCTGCATCTCGGCGGGTTTGAGACCGCAGGTATATGGCGATGAAGGTGCGAACTATCTGGTGCTTCCAGCATAAATTCTCCGATCGCTTCACTCCCCTCTGGTTTGCCTAGAGGTTGCGTAGAGATTGCTCCTTTCTCTACTCTCCCACCAGGGGTTCTCACTGGGTTGCGCCTGACCTCAGCGACATCCGTTTCCCCTACTAAGCAGAACGCATTTGGTGGTACGTTTTTGCTTCTTGCCTCTTTGCAAGAGCCGCTTTCTGTTAGCGAGCTAGCAGCGGGATGGGGCCCATCTCCGTTTATAGGCAAACGGTTTCTCAGATCACTGTCCTCCTCCGTCTGAGTAAAGTGCTGGTCGGATGGGGCTCCAGGGCTGGTTGGAAACATATGTTCGCTCGATTCGCTGTCTTCTGCCCTATGAAGATTGCGCTGGTCGTGTACATACGTTCTACCACTCTTGTCAGTATGTTCCTCGCTCTCAGGAGGTAATACCATCGGGGGCCTAATTCCCGACGACAACGAAGGTATTTCCAAAATCAAAGGCGTCGCCGCTGTTTGGCCCTTCGGCTTAACAGGGCTGTCAGAGGGATACGCCTCTGCAAAAACCATTCCACTAACCTTGGAGGTATTTAACCTCTCCATCTCAAGGCGTGGCTGGTTGAGCTCTCGTGGGGCTCCGTGAATCCGGGACATTCCCTTTTCACTTCTCTGGCCTGTAGTAGGCCCCCTTGCACCAGCAAGGATCGGGACTGGGGGGTTTCCCAAAACTATATATGGGGCCCCCAAGATGAAGTCATAAGCTGGCTGTTCCATTACAGCAGCTTTGATTGTGCCACGCACAAACCTGCTCTCCACCTTAATATTGGCTATCTGCAGACGCTGTGAGGTCCCTCCCCTCAAAACTCCACCAATATCAACCTTTTCCTTAGTCATTTGGCCTGGTTGTACCAAATGTCGGGCGACTATACTCGGGTAAGTAAGCCCGCTGTCAAATAAACAAGTGGTAGCAGTCCCATTCACTACTGCTGGTCCGCTGTTAGAGAAACACTTCTCTGATTTGAAAGGTTCCCAATTGTTCCCTTTTTTCCCTCTCACCGCCCTTAAACACGCTGTATGGTGAGTGGGTGGTTTGTTTACACACCGAGAAGTCCAGTGAGAGGTGGTACGGCAATTGCGACAGTACCTGTCATTTTCTCCCCTGTTTCTAGCAGGTTCATGAGACGTTGTCGCCTGTGCTCTGTTATGCGGTTGGGGCCGCAGGTTATGAATGGGATGGGGCTCCTTGTGAGACGGCCCCTGCTGCTGATGAGCAGAAGACGAAAACGACTGCGATGCCGATGCTCCTTGGTCCAGTGCTGGCAGGTCTGGGTGTTTTCGTTTCTGGCCCAGTACTTCGGCCTGTGCCGTCTGGAACCTTTCAGCAAAAAGAATGATCTGGTCCAGTTGCTGGGCGCCCTGCTCCGCCAGATACCTCCTCAAGTCTGGAGACATGTGTGCTTTCACTTGTTCGCACATGACAAGCTCTTCGAGTCCTTCAAAAGTTTTTGCTAGACCCGACAATTCTCTCCAACGAGTGAGATAATTCTTCAGCCTTTCTGCGAAATGGGGAAAACTTTCTCCTTTCTCCGGCCTGCTCTCCCTGAACATAGCTTGGCACTTACGGGGAGTCCACTGAAAGCGTTGTAACAGTGCGTTACGAAGGGCCTCAAAGTTATTTTGTTCATCACTGAGCATCTTACTATAGATGTCGTAGGCCTGGTTTTTCAACGACTGAGATAATTTGAGGCACCACAAACTCTCATCCAACCCGTACGCTTTTGCCATTCGTTCAAATTTTTCCAGGAATATGTCAATTTTCTCATTCCCGTTAGGGAAAGAGTCCATTGGAAAATTCATGGCTGCCATCCGGGGCCCTCCGTTTCCTGAGGTGTCTGTCGCCCCTGCTCCGGGAGAATCTCCGTTAGCCGAACTGCCTTTCGAAGATCGGTACTGCAGTTCCAGTGAACGCAGGGCAAGTTCATGCTGTCTCTCTGCTTCTGTGGCCCTTTCCTTCGCCTCCCTTTCTGCCTTTCTCTCCTCTGCCTGTCGGGCCTTCTCTTCTTTCTCCGCTTCCAATTTACGCAGGTCCATCTCTGCCAGTCGGGCCCTCTCTTCTTTCTCCGCTTCCCTTTTCTCTCTCTCCATCTGCCGGTCCTGTTCCCTCATAATGTAAGCCCTAGTCTCGGCCTCATTCATCCCCATGCTTTTAGCTGCGTCCTTCCATGCAGTAAGTAGCTTGACCAATTCAGCCATCTTACCTGACAAATCAGCAGTAACTCACAACGAGGGGAAATGACAAAAAAGGAACACGAAAAATTTACTGTTACCTTCTGGGCACTACTCCCTGTGTAACCAATGTCCCAAAACCCAAACTCAGACTAGCACCAATCTGAAGAACTACCTGAAAAAATTTTCATTAAGCAGCTACCTAAAAACCCGAATTTACCTTCCTGTTAAGAAAAATTCAGTTAGCCATCAGTTACCTCTAGTCATCAACTAACTACAGCTACAATCTGACTGCACCCTGTGGAGAAACTTCCTGTGGAAAAAAAAAACCTATAGCTGGATCAGTTTATATATAGCTCTTGTCTAGGGGATATTATAAAGAAATCTATTTTCCAGACCTTTCCTATAGAAACAATCTATGAATCTTGACACGATCACAGAATTGATCCCAACAAAGATGATCTACCGGACGAACGCCGCCACTTGTCAAGATCACAGAATTGAACGTACCAAAGATGATTCACCGGACGGTAGCACCCACTTTGTCACGAAGTGGATTTAAGACTAGAGGTTGCCTACCTAAATAGACTAGACCCTAGTGGAAAGAAAGACTAAGAAGATAGATTTCAGAAGAAAATAACAGTGACTGTGGGAGATGAGGCTATTGGCGTCAAGGGTCGAGAACCGAAATTGACTCTCCCTTGCCACTAAGTGACGTAATGTTTTGCGATAACCTCACTACCTCTAGCTACCAAGACTGGGATAAGGTTTAATACTTAACACCACAGACACCACTTACAGACAACATATAGGTTGAAGTAAGTGACTGATCCAGCCGGAAATTTACAATGGATTTTATTTACACCACAGAAAATTCATATAACATACTACAAAAATAGAATAAACATGCGTGTTCATACACCTGGAAAGAACATAACAATTAATTTCAAGTGATTAGGTAAGGTAACCCCACAGTCGCCCTCCCCTCAACCTGTAAGGAAGAAAGGTAAGTAATACAACAACATGTGAAGGAGGATCTCGAACACCAGATCCGTCTTTCTCCTAATCAACCTGATATCGTGTAAAACACACCCTAACTCCTACTGTTCGTCTGTCTGCAGACGTGGTTCTACACAAATGACGTGCCTACACCGCTGCTCCACTATAGGCTAAATATTCTCTGACTATCACAAGGCTAAATATTCTCTGACTATCACAAAGTCCATGACCAGAACCCTTCTATCACCTCCGACACAACTTACAGATGACTTGCTGAGTTCCAATGTTATGTTCAGTGTCTGTCTGACACTCCTAGTTCCTACAGAAACGACTCCTCCACTACTCTCCTTCTCTCTATCGATCTCGTGCAGTAAAGAGGGATGTTAACCCTTTCCCCTCTTCTCCACCTGTTGTAGCTGCTGACTTGCTTGGTAAATTAAACTCGGGACGTGGTCTATTGCTGCTTCCAAATAGACGAATTATTACTTTGCAGTAGCCCGGATACCCTGCTCGTGGGCTCAAGGCTGTCGGGATTATTATGCCCGAAATTCACGACACTTTTTAGGCCCTGCGCCTATGATCAGTGTGTGTTTAACATGAGCGTAACTAGCTCCGAATTTTGGTAAGAACATCTGTTCTTGCTGAAGAAGTCTGTGCTTCCAGCTCCCTGCTCTCTCTTGGGTACAAAACTTTTGTACCAGTGACCACCTTGTCACCACTCCACTTTCTTTTCTGGCTCTGCCGACTCTTCTTCTCCTGAGAAGACCGGCGAACTTCTAGCCAGCTGTAGGACTACTGTAGCCCTCGCTGCCACGCCTGGAAAAATATCTGCTGTGGACAAAACAATAACAAATATATATCGCACAACAAATTTCCCATATCCTTAACACTTAACTCCCTTAACTCTCACTCTTCAACACTTAAATCCCAACTCTTCAACCACTTAAGTCTCAAATATCTAACACTTAAGTTTTTGCAAATCTCTAACACCTAAGTTTTCAAATCTCGACCACTTAAGTTTTCAAATCTCGAACACTTAAGTTTCAAATCTCTAACACTTAAGTTTCAAATCTCTAACACTTAAGTTTCAAATCTTCCATACAGCTCCCATGCTCTAGTTTCGCTTCAGCGATTAGTAAAAACATGCCTACCCCCACTTTCCCTCAAATACTGTCCTATCGACACTCTAATCTCCAGACTCAGCTTAGGTTAGCCCGTCACAACATTCTAACCACTGAATGAACCTGTTGCCAGTAAATTCCTGGCCCTACTTATTTAACAATGATCGATATGTTTACCTGGCTACCAAAATACAATAGACTTCACCCGAGACAATAATCTCCCGTCTCCATGAATTCATCAGTATAAACATATGTCTATTAAATAAGGGACTAATTAAAAATCCCAACTAGACCCGTAACTGCTGACTTCAAAATGTAGGTTTTACCCACACAGAGAAAAATACACAATTTCCCATGCTCTAACATTTAAAGCCACTCGTTCTATTACCACAGCGTTACACAAATTAGTCCGCTGGTAATTTACACACACTTGAACAATTAAATACACACCAAAACCCTAGCATATTATTCGCTAATATTATAACTCTGATAACAATGTACATTAAAATCTCTAAAGGAACTGAAATCCTATTTTACAATGCATGCCTAGTTATCTCCCCTCTCCTTCCGTTATCAGATTCACCCCACTAAAAAAAAAGGACACGCAGCACGTGCTTAGGTACCCCTCTCCAAATCCTTGAAAATCACAATGAAATTACGTGCATCGTGTCTCAAAATTATAGTATTTAACATCTACCATCTTTAAGCTTTCATTATCTCATAAAAAGAATGAATGCACTCTGATAATAATTTAGATAAGAGGGAACTCATGGCATGTCCGTTACGAACTAAAATTAATTTAATTCCGCGAGCGTGTTTTACGCTGCACCATTTAAAATCACAAATCCAGGAAAAATTAGATCCCCTGTCTTCTGACAAATAACAGTAATATTCCAATTTATACAAACAGCTACTCTGAGGAAACTATCAAATTCCCTACTACCTTTTCACAAATTACCTAATTGCGCTGTCAGTTATATTCACTTAAAAGATTTAGCATTGATGGCTCTACTTCTATGAATTAACTTTACCTCCTAGAAACAACTCTGCAAAAATCTTATAAACTATTAAAGCTTAATTAACTTCATATTTACCAGCACGAATTTCTCTCGAAAGAGCAGTCGGCTCTGTGGCAGTTCCTTCCCAAGGCGTAGAAGTTCAAAAAATTCTCCCACTTCTGCCAGGGAATCCCGCTTATTTATTACCCCAGACCACGCTACGCGTGAGTCATAGCTAGGCTTTGTTCTTAAGCGGGTCGATCTATGAACCAACCAACGTGCCAGGAATCGCCCACGGTCATTTCTAAATTTAGAACTTACGGTCAAGCGGAAAATTTCCGTTGCTGACCTGTTTCCAAGCGCTTAAAACTCCCCCTCTACCCCCATCTGATTTCACCCTTACTAAAAATTATAGCGCGCTCACTGAGAAGAACCGAAAATGCTCTGCCATTATGTTACACTAGAAAATCTCTACATGAACGAATTATCTTAATGAACCAGCGCGCTGGTGCCAGTCTAAAAGTTAAAACTACCATCTTTTCTAGAAACCGTAATTCTTAATCTACACAGAAAATCCAAACTCGATTATTATACAACGAGAAATAAAAAAAAACGAATAAGATAAAAATCCCACCGTAATCTTCCTTAAAAACGTAAAAAAAATGCTAGGAACCGAAACTTGGGGCCTGTTGTAAATTCAATCACATTAACTTCTCACACTATGTGTACTACGTCACTCTCATTATGTTATGTTTTATACGTCACTCTCAGTTTGTTACGTTTTATACGTCACTCTCAGTATGTTATATTTAATACGTCACTTTCAGTTTGTTATGTTTAATACGTCACTCTGAGTATGTTATTTTTAAAACAGCACTCTCATTATGCCATGTTTAATACGTCACTCTAAGCATGCTATATTTTATAAGTCACTCCCAGCATGTTATGTTTTATATGCCACTTCCAAAATGTTATTATAGCTCGTTATAATGACAGTAACGTGTCATTTGACGGCGTGAAAACCCTGGGCCTGATATTTGGAAACCCAAGTTATGCGCGTTGCCATGCATATGAAAGTCGGTAACTGAAGATTGATGTGTAGGTAGCTAGTGATATTATCGTGCGAAAGTAGTAGCTATGGAAACCACTATTGCCGGAGCACTTTAAGTGTCTTGGCGCTGGCTGTGTGCCACTCGAATAATTACGACAATAGTCGCTGTTGCATAGAGATTTATGATTAATAAATTTTCTATATTCTCTTCTTTTCTACCCGTGTCCTCTACTTTATTATCGCTCTTTTATCCTTTTCCTGTTTTTTTCGCATTCGTACGTTTGCGACAAAATATTACTTTCCCATTCAAACTTTCGCCTGTTTCTATTCTCATTTAGAAACGCATTTTATTCCATAATATGTCAGTCCCGGCACGAGTCGAATAACTGTGAATATACGTTCTGGTCAGACATAGGAGCAGACATTTGTCTACATTTTCATCTGACACGAGTTTTCTTCGGCTAAGTTTCTTGGCGTAAGGCGTGTAAACTGTCATCTGCATCGCTCAGAAATAAGACATGTCGGCGTGAGGTGTTAAGACGCGTATTGACAGGTTATGGCAGGCGTCTGAGATTATGTGAAGTGTTAGACGAGAAGGGGAGGCTATTTCGGATTTTCGAAATAACGTGGGATCCTTTGTCTGTTTCATATATCTACCCAGTAGCTGAAACTTGACTTCATTCAGTCCTCCTAAATCGGCAGTAGACAGATCACTCGTGCTAGAAAATATCGTGTATATTGCAAAGTTCTGAGTTTCTTGGCAACATTTTGCCGAGTTCTAGACTACCATTATATTGAAGGATTCTAGTTCGTGGTAATAATCTGTAGTTCTGTGTGGAGGTAAATATTATTATATATCTAGTAGTATTGAGTGATCCAGTGATAACCGCTTATTTCATTTTACTAGTTAGATTTCTGTGCAGAAGAAATTAATTTATAAGTCTGTTATATTCGCTAGTCGACATGTTACAGTGGAAAGCAGAATAAATTATAATTTCTAGCTTAAACTCATTCGGCTATTAATAAATTTTATTAAACTGCTAATAATCAGTCGAGAATATTTTAAACTAACTTATAACGGCACTGATTCATCATTGAGTATTGACGAAATACTTATGTATTCCTAATTCATGATGATTGATTTTATGAATATAGCTTATTTAACGGGAGTTTAAACGATAAAACAGGCTCTACGCTTGCAGTTTATAATGTAAGTTATAACCGAAGGAATAGTATGTATAAGTATTTTATATGTTGTTTTCTCTTTATTCAGTGAAACTGGGGTGACCCAACTCTACCAGCGTTTAAGTACTGATGAGAAATATCGGTGAAGAACTAAACATTCTTTTAATTAAAGACGTGTGGGTGTACAAAGTAAAACCTGTCTGGCATTGTGTTTGCATCCAGAACGACAGAGTACCCATTTTAACAAACTTTAAGACAAATTGAATAACTGCGCCTACCGAGCCAGATTAAATTCTTCCTGATAAAACATCAAGTACATGCAGCCTCTGTGGCGAAAAATATTACCAGCATTAACTTTCCGACGATTTTTGACAAATGGTGGTGTGTACAATAATTATTTTTTTGAGAGAAGTTACCAACCGGTCATTTTCCAAAATACGGGAAACCTCGTGATTCTGACATTGTGGGCCCGCTAAAACTAATTCTTACCTGAACTGAGTAAAGTGACAATAACTAAATCTGAACAAAATATCGCATGAAGAGGACGCTCCCCGGACCCATTGGATGAAACCAAGATCTGCAGAGCTGGGTATCCGCTTCATCAAACGAAAGGCAGATTTACGTTGGGTGTGTCATAAAGTGCGCCAGACGGCGAAGACCATCCAGACATTAGGTAAGAAAGTGAGACAGGGATCCCTGCTGAAAGAACAGAGTGAGAGTAGACTGAGTGATTGTTTTTGATATATGCACCCACTTTGTAATTTCTTTATGCAAGTTTTGTTTCTAACAATATTTTCCTTAGGATATATTAGAGTATCTAAGTCTGTCCATACCTTTAAACGGAAATCTAAGACTTCAGTATATGTATCCGTGACTCTTTGGGGCTATCACTTTTATTCTAACAGGACTGTGGGCTATACATCGAGGGGATAGATCATACCAATGGGTCTATCATTCTTGTAGAAATTCATTGACTTTATGACTATCTGTATATGCTTAAATGTAATTTTTTTATGTGTTGTGATGGAATTTAATTATGATAATTCAACACAGCCGATAGGATAGTCTGGCGCTCTCTCTTCCAAACCTCTACACCTCACGGTAGAAGGGGAACGACTAAGTAAGTAAGTAAGTAAAATTAAATTAAACTTAATCAGTGTGGCGGTCAGTTCGTTCCCAAAATATCTATATTTTCATTGTCATAGTTTCACGTTTGTGCGTCTATTGTCGTCACTTATGTGTGTGGGTATGTGAGGAACATATATATTAAGATATATTATATTAGATTTGTCTGACTAATCTAACTGTTGTATATGATAGGCTGACTGAGAGAAGCTACTCGAGTGTCAGAGACAGAATCTACTATATTTCGTCCACCTCACTCGTGAAATCTATTTCTATTTTATCACCTCCCACTGAGATATCCCTTATTTCTATGTCTATTCAGAAGGGACCAAACTAAGTCTTAATCACCTGTCTCAAATCTACGACAGTCGCAATGCTTCTTTAGAAACGAAAGAAACCAGAAATAAGAAAGATCAGTGCTAAAGCGTCTGAACCGACCCGATGATAATGTTGATAGGAAACGTCGTTTTCATGATTCACTTAATTCTTGTCGTTCCCCTCCCCACTTTACCTTCGTGCTTCAACAAATGAAAACTTACTGAAAGACCTGACTCAGCATGGAGCCAGCAACGCTGATGGTATCGGCTTGTACCGCAGGAATTGTCACATACCAAAAGAAGACAATCACTGCTTTCCCCTGAGAGGCGGCAGAACAAGAATAGAAAACTAAATGCCTCTTAATGTACTGCTATTCTGGGAACTCCGTGCTATTTTCAGCACAAGTAATGTAGCGCTCTGACCGCTCATCACAGCGGATTTTGTCTTAATGAGTGCGGTATTGCTCAGAACTGCTCACGGATTTTCATCGCATAAAGATAACGGTTTACGAAAGAGGTGATCAAGAAGCACTTTTTGCAGACTGGCATAAAACACGTTTTAAAACTCATAACTAAACCCCGGGTTTTGAACCAGGAGACTACCAGTACGTATGTTGTGTACCATGGCCTTGATACTGGCATAAATAAAGAGATAAACATAGAGGAAAACCCGAGGTCTGTGCGTAAGAAATAAGAAACATAAAAAGAAGCTTTCACTTTTGTTACATTTCTGATGTCTAGCTGTCTCCTTCTTTCTTTCCTACGAGTGCCTGCATGATATTTCTTGATGTTTATTATTGACACCAGTAAAGAGGTAGAACTTGCGTGAGTGAGCACTTGTTGTAATTTAATATAGTTACTTTAGAGTGATAGATATCGAGGGCATTTTGTAAATAAGTCGGCCTTATGAATAATGCAGCGATCATTACAAATCTCTATTTGCGCTAAATTTGAAAAAAAAAAAAAAAAAAAAAAAAAGCTATCGTTAGAGAACTCTCGTTACTGCCAAGAATAATGAAAAAACTAATTATAAATCTTTAATTATTTCTGAAACAATACCGTACCATCTTTAAGAACTTTTGTTAAGGTTAAGAAAAACGATGAAATTAGAAATGTATAGTTAGTATTAAAAAAAAAAAAAAAAAAAGAGGGAAGACTTGATTAGAGATTTCAAGTCAAGGCTAATTGGACTGAAGTTATCAGAAGCGATTTTGAGTTTCTGGTAAAAGGAACGCACGAGTACTTTGTGATCACGGATTTAGTCTCAGAAAAAAATGAAATCACATCATGTGATCAACGAGTTATTACCAAGACAGCAGGAATTTTGGCTGGTAAAAATCGTCTCTACTTTTTGTGCTATATTTGCAACGAGCCAACGCTGTGAGAGGTAATCATTAAAAAGTTAAGATAACAAAGACACATATACCTTGGCGCCTCGCTGCTTTAGTTGCTAAAACGTTTGCTTTTCCGGCAGAGTTAAAAATTTTTTTTTTCTTTTTTCATTATTATTTTTTAAATTTATTTATCCTGTCTTCCGTTTTAAAAGTGTCTTTTATTATAGGTTGCAAGTGTATGTATATATTTCTCTTTTCAGTGTGTGTGTGTTGGCAGGCATACTTACTCGGTGATAGGTGAAAGGAAATTGAAATCAATCAATCAATACACTTTAGCTTCCCAAGGAGCATAGGCGTTCAACAAACACATGCCAAGTCCTCCTGTCACGTGCCATCAGCTCAGAGCTCTGTCCACGCTTTCCTCATCATTTTCACTTCTGTTTCCAGCTCTCTCCTCCATGTTTTTGTCTTGGTCTACCTTTGACCTCTTTTACCCTGAGACTTCCAGATCAAAGACTGCCTTGTAATGATATCAACAGGTCTCTTCAGTGAGTGTTCTATCCATCGCCAGCGTCTTCTTCTCATCTCTTGTTCCACTGGAAAGGGAAACGGAAAGGAAAAAAACTAAATACGGGAAATACAAGGTATGATGCTAAACTTAGAACGTAAGAAGAAATCGCTTACCATAATAATTTTTTTTTCTTTTCGGCGGGCTACTTGATGGAGCAGTAAATACTGTTAGATCTCGAGTGAGTTACATTAGTAGTAAATGTACAGTAAATCTCCCCCCCCCCCCCCCCCCCCCCCCAAAAAAAAAAACCGCATGGATAAACGAAAAGGCAAATGAATAAGTCTTTGGACACAGGCATACTATAACAGTACAGCGAGAAAGTAACAATTTTTATATATATATATATAAAGCAAGAAAGCAGTTTTTAAACAAAAAAGATTGTAATCAGCTTCATCACCATCATTGCCATCATCATCACCATCATTGCCATCATCATCACCATCATTGCCATCATCATCACCATCATTGCCATCATCATCCACTTTTTCGCCCCGAGCATGGAACTACAACTGCAGATGGTCCCCTGGAGGAAGCCCACACCAAAGCAAAAGTGTTGCTTACTGTAGCAATGTTTTACAGCAGGGGTGTCAAAGCCTTTAAAACCCTTGGCCAAATTACCAGACGTAGCAGGTCTCGGGGAGGGGGGGGGGGGGGGGGCGGAATTTAAATAAAATTGTTGATGCACCTACACAACCATATATATACGAGAGTGTAAGATATCATTCGTACAAATTTAAATACTGACAAAGAAGTATTTATTTTTATACTTTAAGTCAGTGATAAATTAAATTCCAATTATTTTAATTTAGCTACCCAATTGCTCAGTGTCATAAATAGGTTAGTGTGCTAGTATTTTTCTCCATGGACTGGAATTTCTGAAAGTGATTGGAGGGCCAGATTGAACCCCTTGGCGGGCCGAATTAAGGCCCGAGGGCCGTAGGTTGGCCAACCCTGTTTTACACGATGCAGTTGCCAAGCTCATGCACAACTTCATGTCAGTCTCCTTTTACGACATGCCTGACGGAGCAGTAAGTTTATTGTTTATTTGTCTCCTCAGATACCGCCGGAAACTACACAGGGTGCAATTGTTAGCGCTGTAACATAAAGTGAATCGAAGCCTGCACTTACCTGCAGTTGAAAAAACTAGCAAAACATTCTAAGAAAATCAGCAACTAGAAAAACACTTTCTGTCTCAATTTTTTTCTGTCTTTACTGTAGTCGTACAGCACGCCTCTAAAGACGACCCTCTGGTCGTAAAGTGAATTACACTTTTTAAAAATAAATTTTAATAACATTTTCCTTATTCCTCGTATATGTTTTGTTCCACCCTTATTGTCAAATAATAATGATACAGTCAGCGTGTTTTATTAGAAGGCTTTGTGAGGTCTGGGTGTTAGTGAGAAATGAATGGTCGAGTACTAGTGACGGACTGAATATACGAGTGTTAGTGACGACCATGATAGTTGTGTTAAAGATGGACTTGAGTGGTCAAATGTTAGGGAGTGGCTGAGTGGTTGAGTCTAAGAGAAGGACTGAGTGGTTGACTGTTAACTACGGACTTGAGTGACTGAGTTCTAGTGATGGACTGAGTGGCCGACTGTGTGACAGATGTAATGGTCGAGTGTAAATAATGGATTGATTGGTTGAACGTTAGTGTATGGTTGACATAGGCGTCCATGATGGACTATGGATTCGATTTGTATCGTTTAGTTCAGAGGTCATCCCGGGGTTCCTATCCATCGTAGTTTATCATCTTTGTATGCAAGCTGGTGACGGTAATTTCTCTGCTATCTCTTACTCTCTTGTCTAGTTTTTTGCGTCTCCTCTCACTCACTCTCTCTCTCTCTCTCACTCTCTCTCTCTCTCTCTCTCTCTCTCTCTCTCTCTCTCTCTCTCTCTCTACATTCTCCCTTTTCCTTCTTTGGTCCTGGTGGCGTCTTGTAGTGCAGCAACAAACTGTCTCCACTTTGCTCGGTCTGCAGCCATCCTTCATGGGGTGCTCCAGCTCTGGTTCATGCTTTGTTTCTCTGCCCCCACAGTTCTCCGCCAGGTAGTTTTTGGCCGTTCCTGTTTCACTCAGGTCCCGCACTTTTGTCACTTCATTATTTATTATCTTTGCACTTCAACATCTGATTTCTAATCTTCCCAGAATTCTATTTTGTGTTAACTACCTTTTCCTTGCTTGGCGTCAAGCTGCAAATTAATTTCCTGTTATACCAATATGTGTAGGTGTCCATGTAAGTTTCACCGAATATCCTAATGGTATAGTCTGGATATGTGTTGTGCTCAGAATG
This sequence comes from Oreohelix idahoensis, assembly GCA_024509875.1. Taxonomy (NCBI): domain Eukaryota; kingdom Metazoa; phylum Mollusca; class Gastropoda; order Stylommatophora; family Oreohelicidae; genus Oreohelix; species Oreohelix idahoensis. The sequence continues at coordinate 772,838 of JAMPIV010017004.1, read as the reverse complement.
ACAGAGATTCCATTAACTTTGTTCCATAAACATTAACTTTGTTGATTTTGAAAAGGCTTTCGACAGCATACACAGGGACAGCCTATGGAAAATACTGAGGGCTTATGGAATTAACAGCCGCATTGTTTCCATCATAAAAAGCCTCAATTATAACTTCACATGCAGTGTTGGATTGAGTAATGTAACTTGCGAAGGGAAAACAGGAGTACGATAGGGATGCCCCTTATCAACAACATTATTTTTGACAGCCATAGATTGGGTGATGCACCAGACAACAGAGGGCAGTCCAAGAGGAATTAGATGGACAACGGTTTCTACACTGGAAGACCTGGAATATGCAGATGACATTGCACTACTCGCGCATTCACATCAACACATCCAAGAAAAAACCGATAGACTGAATACGTATGGCCAGCAGGTTGGCCTGAACATCAATCTGAAGAAGACAGAGGTCATGACACTAAATGTGGGCAATCCTGAGCCAATAACAGTAAGGAACTGGCAGACGCTGGAGTTGGGTTGGCCACGTTCTCAGAAGGGACCTTGATACCATCACAAGAACAGCTATGCTATGGACCCCCGAGGGAAAGCGAAAGAAAGGCCGACCAAAAACAACTTGGCGGAGAACTGTGGAAGCCGAGATGCAAAGAATGAACCAGAGTTGGGGCACTGTACGAAGGATGGCCGCCGACCGAGCAAAGTGGAATCAATTTGTTGCTGCCCTACAAGACGCCACCAGGCGTGATGGCCACTGATTGCTTTGGCGGTTGGTGGTTATGCATCAAAGAAGAAGAATGGGGTGCGCGTGATGCAGTCATGTGTAAGCACATGTCTTTGCTTCATAATCACCTGCTGATAGTCCAGCAATAGCAAGGGAGAGGTATCGGGGTTTGCGTTCAATTAGGTTGTTTCGGTTAACGCGAACCGAACTTTAGAGTCTGACCCACTCCATCAGTACTGTTATGCTATTGAAGGAGTAAAGAATGTAGTAGCGGACGCTCTGTCCTGATTGTCATTTTTGGAAAAGGACAGGAGCGTCCCATGATGAGTCGATTTTGGCTATGACATTAGGTTCAACAAGTGTGACAGACGAACTCATCTGTCCTGAATTTGTTAGGATGATGGTGAGTGTAGTGGGTTTGATGGTATTGTATGATGGTGATATTACTAAATGTAATGTATGAGGCCAGCTGTGAAGGCTCCTGAGATAAAATGTAGTTGTGAATTGACAGAAGGCCTTTCTTGCTACCACTACGACCTCACACTCAATTTTTTTTCTTAATGAATGTAGCTATGTAAAATGTCTAGGGTAATGATCTGTAATGTGGTGTGATAGTTATAGATACACCCACAGATATTTAAGCAGACTAATAATATTTAACAAATATTATAATACACTGAACTAACTCAAGAGTGTAAAATTTTTGATAGAATTATATTACATTTATTTTGTTCTGGATCAAGTTTTATGTTGACCAGAACTTTTTTTAAAAAAAAGGATTTAAAAATTATGAAAGAAATGCATGGAATGTTACATAATAAATGCAAGAGTGTACATATATAAGTACTAGACTAGTTAGTTTTATTAAAATGTTCTAGTAGTCATCTACTTGGGAGGATAGTTAATGCTTGTGCTGTTGGGGTGGCCTCATCACACCTGTCTATATTGACTACACAGTGTCCAGTAAATTACAGGAATTTTATGGGGTATTAGTAACTAAAAGGCGTTGGTGAACTTCCAGCAGACCAGAGGCTCACTCAACTTGCATATGTAGCTCTGGTGCTGAAATCTGGTGGTCCCACCTCTCCGTGCTGGCGGGCAATAATAGTGGTCTCTGTCACAACGTACTGCACAGATACACTCGAGTAAAATCACCAACTGAATGGACACCGCCTTGTTGACAACTGAAAACTCACAGCTCTGCAATCAAAGTATTGGCTATGTGTCAAAATTCTATTCTCTACCCACGTCTGGACACAACACGGACACAACAACCACATCATACAGACAGGTCAGATCTCTCTGACCAAACAGCACATTTACCATGGTGGTTTTACATCAGATAGGTCCTCCCAGACTATAGATTCTGAAAAATATTTATTAGTTTCCTTCCCTAAAAGTGGATAGGTAATATGTTTCATTATTCTCAACACTTGATCTGTCTTTCCTAACCCTTGCTGGAGTTTATGTATATTGTTGGTCCCTAGACCCTGACTTGGGCGGGGGTCTAGAGCAAATCCCTACTTGTTTGTAAGGCTAGATTATGATATGGCAGTATCAAATCACTCGAACATTAAACAATATTCAAAAATATACAAAGAAATAATTTCAATCTTACCAGATTATGAATAAAGAACACAGAAATGCTAGCAAAACTCAGCTGAGCTGCTGGCTATAGTATGGCGTCCCTGAACTTATTTCACTTTCTTTCATTTGGAAATCACTACACTTTAAAATACTGTGTCTATCATCGAACAACTATTGAGGAATGGCCCCACTTGCGCGTCTGAGCGCCGATAAAATGATTGTCTGTGGCCAATCACTGCCTAGGTTTATTTCAAATTCAAATTTCCTACCCTAAAGTCATTTCAGTCATGCTTCAGTCAAGTATGGATGTTTATCTGTTAGTCTGTCCGTCTCTACTTGTTTTTTTTTTCAAAAACGTACTTGATTTTTTAACCAACCTTTCTCTCCCCTCCAAAATTTTGTCGTTAAAAGTTATATTTAGACACAGCTCCCACCAATGTCCCTTCGCTTCCCTACTAAGTAGATTTGAACACCTGCGTCTCAAGGTCGTGTTTTTTTTGTGCAAATAGCGACACTTTTTATTCCATACAGTCTGTCGCTGATGTGAACAACACTGTCTTTTGTCATTATCTTCAATATTATCTATCCGTCTGTAAAATTAAGAACATATTAGTTCACTGCTCAGAATGGGCCATCCGGCCAGCTAATTTTTATATTCCTAACATTAATATTACGAAAAAGTTACTTTTTAATTTTTGTAATATTCCAAACATCTGCGTTCTGCCGCTGAATTCAAATCAAAGGCTTGGTATCGCAAAAGCGACCAATAAATGACTGTGGCGTACAATATCCAAGGTCCCTTCTGTCGAGTTCCTTACTTTATGTCAACTTGGGAAACGTGACTTTTCTCCGTTTCCCCCCCAATTGCGTCTCCTTAGCCTTTCTAGTCTCACGCAATCTTTCCAGTCATATTTTTTCCTTTTTATCCGCCGTTCCCCTCCTGTCTAGCAAGTCAATTTTTATGGAGGGTGATGACCCGCGGTCTGGGCGATCATGTACTATCAGCAGCCTACGCATTATGTTTTTATCCTTACATGTTATCTTTGGAGGTATTTTACCGTTGTATCTCTGTCAATTTCACTACACATCTCCCCACTTGAAAACATGCCTATGGCAAGTTCCAAAACCAGCGATACACATAGGTAAAATTACTCCTCACGTCTGCCACTACTCTAATTTTGATCACAGGGGTGCCGACTGAGGAAATCTGCACCGACATTCAATTTACGGCTTGCATAAGCGACTGGTTTCAGTTCCCCATCAGGTGAAGATGATCTTTGCAACAAAGCCCCTCCTAGTCCTACATTACTTGCATCGGTTCTTAAGACAAAGTCCTGTGTCAAATCAGGCAGTTTGAGAATAGGCTTGCTAGTGAGTTTTTCCTTTAACTCTTGGAACGCTAGTTCACATTGTGCAGTCCAAATAATTTTATCTGGAAGTCCCTTGCGAGTCAGATCAGTCAGAGGAGCACAAATAGCGTTAAAATTCTTGATGTATTTCTGATAAAATCCGCATAACGACACAAATGATCGCACGTCCTTTTTTGTTTGCGGCCTAGGTGCTCTCTGCAGTTTTTCCAAGTTCTTAGGATCAGGGGTCATATTACCCTGATATACAGTGTGTCCCAAGAATTCCAACTCTTTGCATCCAATAACTCATTTTGTTGGCCTAGCAGTTAAGTTCGCCTCCCGAAGTCTATCAAACAACATCTCCAGAGCTTCAATGTGTTCTTCAAATGTCTCTGTGGCGACGAGAATATCATCCATGAAATTCGTGATACATGGGTTATTCAGGGGATCCAACAATTTGCGCATCATCCTTGAAAACACACTCGGAGCATTTTTTTTCAGTCCGAATGGTAGCATATTGAATTCATAATGTCCATCCGAAGTGCTAAAAGCCAAATAAGGTCTCACTTCAGGCTTCACTGGGATCTGGTAATAGCCTTTACTAAGATCCACCTTTGAAAAGTATTTTGCCTTGTTCAGTCTGGCAAATAACTGTTTTTGTGTCTGGTAATGGATCCACTTGTCCTTCTGTGACAGCATTCAGTTTTCCTGTAATCTATGCACAGTCTGTGTTCCCCAGACGGTTTTCTCAACAAAACGACACTAGAACTAAAAGATGATTCACTGTGCGAAATAATCCCCTCCTTCAACAAATACTCTATTTCTTCCTTCAATGCCTTCTCCTTCGCGAACGGAATAGAATAGGCTCTCATACAGATTGGTTTGAGTCTACCAGTTTCATGTCATACTGTAGCAAATTTGTATGGCCTGGTTTATCTGTTAATACATCTGTATGTTCCTCCAGAACCTGTTGAACTCTCTCCCTCTGGTTTTTTAGTCAGGTGCTTACTGACTTTTACCTGTGCTGCGGTTTCACAAGGATGTAATGGGTATTCATGTGAGGTGAGTGGTTCTTTTTGCATCTGGGTTGCAATAGCCAAGGTCAATAAGGGGGTGCTTTCCTTGAGTGGTCTGTCCAGATACTTCTTTAACAGGTTTACATGATAAACTTTCTCCTTCCCCTTTTTGTCAATTTTATAGTTTGTTCTAGACACCTTCTCTAGAACCGTATATGGACCTTGCCAACCAATTTGTAATTTATTCTGGCTTCCGGGTAGTAGAAGCAGCACCTTCTCTCCGACTGCCAGTTCCCTGTCCTTTGCCTTCCTATTAAAATATGCTGCATGTTTCTTCCTGGCTTGCTTCAAATTATCATTTGCCAGTTTCCATCCAGCTTTCAAACGAGTGGTCAGTTCGTTCACGTATTGATACGATGAGGTAACAGTCTCTTCCGCCTTCTCATCTGTCCAGGTCCTTAATAGAGCTTCTAATGGACCTTTTATTGGCCTCCCAAATAGCAGAGTTGCGGGAGCCATCCCGGTTGAACTATGTGGTACCTCCCGGTACGCAAACAATGCGGCGGGCAGGAATTGATCCCACAGATCCGGATTTTCGTGTGCCAGCTTTCTCAGGATAGAAATGAGAGTCCCGTTGAACCTCTCTACCTGGCCGTTCCCTTGTGGATGGTACGGACTACAATGAAAGTGTCTGGCTTGCAATAGCTTAAAAACTTCTTCCGTTAGTTTCCCCTTGAACTGAGAACCATTATCCGTCAAGATTTGATGCGGGAATCCTAATCGGGTAAATATTGTAAGTAGTGCCTCTGCTACATGTTTTGAATCAATTGATGGCAGGGCTACCGCCTCTCCCCACATAGAACAAGTGTCCACCAGAGTAAGGATGTAACTGTTCCTCCTCTTGGTCCGAGTGAGAGGTCCTACAATATCCACTGCAACCCTCTCAAAAGGTGTTCCCACTATGGGCATTTCCCCTAGAGTTGCAGGAGCAGTCCAGTGCTTTGGAGCTACCCTTTGACATTCTGGGCAGGATTTGACATATCTTTTTATATCCTCCGTTATCCCTGGCCAGAAGTAATGACAAGCTATACGCTGTCCTGTGGCGCTGATCCCCATGTGACCACTGAAGGGAATCGCATGCCCGAGTTCCATCACTTTATCTCTATATGAAGTGGGAAGAACCAGCTGGTTGTGACCATTTGTTCCAGTTCCGGCCTTCCTGTATAAGAGTTTGTTCTTCATGAAATATTCCCCCTTGCTCGGAGGTGTGTGGCATTTGGGCAATTTTTTAAAACAGGGCTTGAGTGTCCTATCCTCAGCCTGCGCCTTCCTCATCTCCTCTGGATGAGCATTTATAGGTTCACCTTCTTCCTCCTTCTTCTGTGACCTGGTCTGCACTGTCGCCCTGATCACAGGTTTCTCGGGATTCCCCAAGAAGACGTATCTACACCCCAATATCAGAGGGTAGATTGGTTCATCTATCACTGCTGCTCTGATTTCTCCTTCCACATAGCGAGTTTTCACCGTTATCCTTGCGATGGGAAGTGTCATGAGTGGTATGTCCTTAGTCGCCCCTTGTATTTCCACTGTTTCTGTGGTATACTGACTTGGGTCCACTAGGCTAGACTTCACAACTGAATCATAATCCAAACCTGTATCATAAAGGCACCTTATGGTGACCCCATTACAAATAACATCCTCACAAACTGGGGGGTGATAAGGTTCCTGTTGTCCATTAGGATTAACCTTTAATCTTCGCGTCCCCGACTTCATTGCAGCAATGTTTGAAGGTTTCCTTCTACAAAATTCGGTGTTATGGTTATCCTTCTTGCACCATTTACACCATCTTTTTCCTTGGTTCAACGGTTTTCTTTCATTGAACTTTTGGTCATTGAACTGTGAGTTTCTGTCGCGATAGTCATTTCTTGGCCGCTCAAAGTTTGTCCTACCTTTATTTCCCTGCTCTCTATTATCTCATTTATTAAATTGCTGTGGAGCTTTAAAATTGTCTATGTGCTTCTTTTTAGCACCACTTACCCTCTGCCTGAGCTGCCTGATACCTCTCAGCAACATTTAAAATTTCCCCCAACTTCTCTGCACCTTGTTCCATGAGAAATTTTCTCATGTCTGGAGCCATGGACTCTCTCAATTGCTCAATCATGATCATTTCTTTAAGATCTTGGGTCTTCCCCAGAGCCGTCCATTTCTCCAAATAGGTTTCTAGTCTAGCAGAGAATTGGTGGTATGTCTCCCCAGACAACAGTTTGGCATTTCTAAATTTCTTACGATAAAATTCACCATTCTTCTCGTACCTTAATAACAAAGCCTGCTTTAACATGTCATAATTGTCTTGGTCTTCCCTGTTCATTTTGGCAAATACTTCATAAGAAGTACCTCTCAATCCCTGTGATAGCTTTAAACTCCACCTCTCTCTCTCTACCCCATATGTAGTAGCTAATAACTCAAAACGTCCTAGGTACCCCTCTATGTCATCGTCTTTTTCAACAAAATGGTCTAAATGAAACCCCATAGCTGAGTTTGAGGCTCCCAGACTGGGCGTAGCATCTGAGGCAAAAGGGCTGGCACCATTTTCAGGAGCCGGGCCTTGTAATTCCAGCTCCCTTAGTCGTAATTCGTGCTCCCTTTGCAACCTTCTATCTTCTGCCTCCCTTTCGGCAGTCAACCTTTTTTCTTCTGCCTCCCTTTGCTGTCGTTTTTCTTCTGCCTCAATCTGCAGCCTCTTAATTTCTCTATCAGCCTCAATTTGTAACCTCTTCTCTTCAGCTACCTTTCTATCTTCCCTTTCAATATATTTATCACATTCAGCCGTTACATATTGAATTAAAATTTGACCATCCATTCCAATCTCCTTTGCGGTCAGCACAGCAGCTGATCGGAATTTTGCTAGCTCCGCCATACTTTTCAGACAATATAATAATATACAAGCTAAATCTCTAACCAGTAAATACACTAAGTACTTCTTATGACTATAGTCTAACTAATTCTAACGAACCAGTTAACTAATTAGTTATCACTGGCTGTGAAGATTCACCAACTTTTATCTACAGGGACACTTTTAATTTTAAAGGGAATTTCACAATTTTTTTCCCCTAATTTTATTTCTCCAACCAGGAGATCCTAATATTACTGTTGGGCTAATTATCCCTGGACAAGACCCCAATGTATGTAGTGGGTTTGATGGTATTGTATGATGGTGATATTACTAAATGTAATGTATGAGGCCAGCTGTGAAGGCTCCTGAGATAAAATGTAGTTGTGAATTGACAGAAGGCCTTTCTTGCTACCACTACGACCTCACACTCAATTTTTTTTCTTAATGAATGTAGCTATGTAAAATGTCTAGGGTAATGATATGTAATGTGGTGTGATAGTTATAGATACACCCACAGATATTTAAGCAGACTAATAATATTTAACAAATATTATAATACACTGAACTAACTCAAGAGTGTAAAATTTTTGATAGAATTATATTACATTTATTTTGTTCTGGATCAAGTTTTATGTTGACCAGAACTTTTTTTTTAAAAAAAAAGGATTTAAAAATTATGAAAGAAATGCATGGAATGTTACATAATAAATGCAAGAGTGTACATATATAAGTACTAGACTAGTTAGTTTTATTAAAATGTTCTAGTAGTCATCTACTTGGGAGGATAGTTAATGCTTGTGCTGTTGGGGTGGCCTCATCACACCTGTCTATATTGACTACACAGTGTCCAGTAAATTACAGGAATTTTATGGGGTATTAGTAACTAAAAGGCGTTGGTGAACTTCCAGCAGACCAGAGGCTCACTCAACTTGCATATGTAGCTCTGGTGCTGAAATCTGGTGGTCCCACCTCTCCGTGCTGGCGGGCAATAATAGTGGTCTCTGTCACAACGTACTGCACAGATACACTCGAGTAAAATCACCAACTGAATGGACACCGCCTTGTTGACAACTGAAACTCACAGCTCTGCAATCAAAGTATTGGCTATGTGTCAAAATTCTATTCTCTACCCACGTCTGGACACAACACGGACACAACAACCACATCATACAGACAGGTCAGATCTCTCTGACCAAACAGCACATTTACCATGGTGGTTTTACATCAGATAGGTCCTCCCAGACTATAGATTCTGAAAAATATTTATTAGTTTCCTTCCCTAAAAGTGGATAGGTAATATGTTTCATTATTCTCAACACTTGATCTGTCTTTCCTAACCCTTGCTGGAGTTTATGTATATTGTTGGTCCCTAGACCCTGACTTGGGCGGGGGGGTCTAGAGCAAATCCCTACTTGTTTGTAAGGCTAGATTATGATATGGCAGTATCAAATCCCTCGAACATTAAACAATATTCAAAATATACAAAGAAATAATTTCAATCTTACCAGATTATGAATAAAGAACACAGAAATGCTAGCAAAACTCAGCTGAGCTGCTGGCTATAGTATGGCGTCCCTGAACTTATTTCACTTTCTTTCATTTGGAAATCACCACACTTTAAAATACTGTGTCTATCATCGAACAACTATTGAGGAATGGCCCCACTTGCGCGTCTGAGCGCCGATAAAATGATTGTCTGTGGCCAATCACTGCCTAGGTTTATTTCAAATTCAAATTTCCTACCCTAAAGTCATTTCAGTCATGCTTCAGTCAAGTATGGATGTTTATCTGTTAGTCTGTCCGTCTCTACTTGTTTTTTTTTCAAAAACGTACTTGATTTTTGAACCAACCTTTCTCTCCCCTCCAAAATTTTGTCGTTAAAAGTTATATTTAGACACAGCTCCCACCAATGTCCCTTCGCTTCCCTACTATCTTTGTAACGACCCCTTGGATAACATCAGTGCCCCCGAAATATTGTAACCTTTCGTCAAACGGGATTTTTCTTTTCACCTGGACTCATTAGCTATGCAACCTTTCCACGCAGATTGGCAACACGCTTGCTGATTGATATGTGGACAGTTTATCTACCGTTCATTCTGGTCATCGCATTGATTTAAGGAGAGATTAAATCACGCCCATGGTCATCTCTGGAGCAATCATATGCAGTAATTTCATTAACTTGGCCCAGAGGGGGCGGCGCCAGAATCAAACAGATAGCAGCGACCACGATCAAAGAAACGGACTGGGGGGATCTCAGGAAAGCTAGCGCCACGATCAAAGACAGTAGTGGTTCCTGAAACGATTTCGCATCTCGGTGTTAAACACGGAACCGATCGCAGTGGGAGCGAACGGGGAAAGCCGACGCAAGCAGCGAGCGAAGATACGAGAGGCCAGGGGCGGCTTCTCGCTTTAGTCTGGTGGTCAGATCCCCAAAAGTCTTCTGAGATCAAAAAAGGTGTCAAGTTTCTCATGTCCCACTCATCTTTCATTTCATTCTAGATATATACAGACCACGTAGAAATACACTTTATCACTCGCTGGCCAGAACTTAACAGAAGCACTAGCTATATTTGAAATCTTGCTAGAATATCCCATGGATTTTTATATATATTTGCAGTGAATTCTATTTCTGTGCAAAGCGAGTGATCGTAACCTGTGCGATCCCAGCATTAAGAAAGCAATAAAGAAATCATCTTAAAAACTTTCCAGACATATTGATGAAACATTTTTTAAATTTAATCTTGTGGCGGTTCAATGCGACCTAGCTATCATAATTATATGAAAGAAAGCCTACCCAAGACTATTTCAAGAACAATCATCATATTAAGATTACAAATCTGTAAGATAACCTGAAAGTTGAACAGTGCCAGTAGCGATACCTGATTTACTGCCCTACTGTGAGAGAGTACATATTTTCCTGAACGGTGACGGCTTAAGTTTTTTCCTCACTGGATTAATAAACTTTCCTGTCAGTGACTATCATCACGCATTGAAGGAATTTTACCATAGCGGAAGATTAACGAGACCACTTCATTTTCACCCTTGTGTCGAACTGTGGCAGTGCCATCCCACAGACTCCTTTTTATATAATAAAACACAATAACTCTTAGGCTTCAAGTCCGGCGATTAGTGAGAATATTCGCTATCAGCAAACCTCGCTACATCTGGGGCGGGACATCGAAGTACTAGACATTTTCACGTGTCAAGAGTAATTGTTGTTTATATAATTCTATATATTGTCTGATGCTGCAATCGGTAAGTGTGTGTGAATATATGAGTGTGGATCCTCACGCGTGTGCATGAATGACAGGAAATTAAATCTTTTGTGTAACCATTTTGTTAACTTGCTTACCTGGTAATATATATCTTTTCTGTATACCCTACATTGTTCCTTTAAGTGGGATAGTTGATAATTTGTTAACTCTGTTTTAAACCCCCCCTCCTTTTCAATTGCTTAGTAAAGGGAAGAACAATTTCGGATAACAGGTTTTTTTCTACCACCCATACCTAGTATTGTAACCCCTCTTTCAGAGTAATTAACTTCACTGTTAGGTTACATTACCTATGTTCCTGATAACTATCTATCTTTGGACTGGGTTCATCTTTGTCAAATAAGCGGGAAGGGCTTAGTCGATACCAATCTTCTTCACCCCCTCCCCACCTTGTTATTTGCATTTTTCTGTAATTTTGATAATTCTTGCTGTAAACAAATGATTATTTTAGTGATTGTCTTTTTTAACTTTAATAAACAACATAAACTTATATTGGACTGTGTTGGACTACCCAAAGCCCATAAAATTTCCCCTATTTGTTTAAGATAGTTGTATCCACGTCGTCTGTGTGTTTGAAGCACCAAATCGGTGTGAGAGCAGGTGTGAGTCTGGAAACTGGCAAATAATTGTTTGACCAGTATCAGCCTGAAGAGTAGATTGAGAGAAACGATTTGTCGTAAATAAGTCTGTCTTTACTCTCCTCCAGCACTCTGTGAAGCAACTATTTAATCTCTACATTTCTATCCCTGAGCTTTTTCACCATCATTCTACACTCTAAACCGGACTACCATTTCTAAGACTCTTTCTCTCAAAATAAATTTACGACAATAAGTAATCGTAAACCATGTAAAGTCGACTTATTATTCATATTTGAATGTTTCACTTACTTATTACTATGTTGGTCATTGTTTTCATGTGCCATTAAGGCAACGTGTTATACTCCAATTCAGGATTAATGACTAGTACTGATGTAACTTCTATTTTGTTTACCACGGACGTTTAAGTAACCGCCCCCATGGGGCGTAGGAGTAGTGGTCCCCAGGAAAGGTTGCCGTAGTTTTTTTACGGCTGCCAGAACCTTGGGGGGAGGGGGGCAGTTATTGTGTATACATGTTATAATCTTGTTTCATATATGGAATACACGAGGTAGTTTGTTTGTTCCAGTCGGGCACCGACAGGTCACTTGAGGGTATGCTCGCATGTGGCATGTGGGCCTTCACCTTTCAAGGAGTGTCAGGGGTGCAGCACCCTCCAGGTGCAAGAAAACTTCGTTTTCTTTCTTTTGGGGGCGGGGGTGAATGTCTACTTCTATTTCTAGGCCGTGTTTCTATGTTGTTAGGCGGTCCAGAACCGTCCTGATAGTCATGTGATCAGCAGAGTCAATGTGATCAGCGGAAGTAACGGACTGCGCAAGGCTGGCGCGAATTTAGTCAGTGGAGATTATTTGACTGCCATCCATGGCGGAGGTAGTTTCTGGTATGCCAGCTTCGGCTGTCTGTGATATCTAAGAGTGTCGCGGTGACCGCCATTTGAGCCCTATTCCTAACGTTAGCTATTTCTGCTATTTAGGAATCCAGGGAAGTGGTTATTTACTTAGCGTTGAGTTTGGTACATGCTAAGTTACTGTCGTGCATTTTCATTGTCAGTGTTACTATTTAGATTTTTCCTGCGTGATGGCGTGATGTTCATTTTAGGATTGTGGTAGCCAGTTTACCCGTTCTGTAGATTGATATTAGTGCATGCGTTCCCTGTTGTGGCACGTATATAGTCGTAATGTTGTATTTTCATCAGGTCATGTGTGGTCATGCGTTTAATTGAATAAACGGGATATAAGCTGTTTCATGAGCGTTAGTCATATGTCACCCAATGTTGTTGTGTCATGCCTCTGGCAATACGAGCCTATGTGTAGTTCTTGATATAAGTTATTTAGGACAACAGTGGTAAATCCCTAGTGGTGAAGGGGAAGGTAGCTAGCACCTTATTTCTCCCTCCACCCTAGCTAGTATATAAAGGCTTATGTGTGATACTTATCAACTTCCACCTTAAACTCCATTCCGTACTACAGATGACAAACAATGAGGAAACAAATTTCATCGCACCAGACGATATTGATCTCAACATATTTACTAGAGTACTAGACCAAATTTTAAAAAGTGTTGCTGCTCGAGACAAGCCACATTCAATGACAAAGTCGTTGTTATTTCTGACATCTTCGAAGAAAAAAAATTAGTACTGCCAACCCAGTATCTGACTGAGGCCAATGAAACTCCCCCGTAAACTCCTACCAGACATGAACCGTTCATGTGCTAGCCGCGAATGCCGTTCACGAGTGCGTCACGTCTACAAAGAACATTAATAAATAGCCGGTCTCGAGTTTTTCTTGCCTGCCACTCACGAACCCCGTAAGTCTACAGGTCACAGAGACTTTACATCTACCAACCATAAAACCTTTGCCATTTTGCTCGATGGGCTGTTTATAATCTTTTCCTACACACAGACAGTTGTTGTTCACTAATACTTAAGGAACGTTCTTATTAAAACGTAGTAATAATACATGATTTACACGGTAAGTGTAGTTTATATTGGCTTTATATGGTAAATCTAGTTCATTGTATGGGTGGTTTAAAGAGCTCGTGTTTGGGAGGGATAGGAGAAATAGAGAGATACTCGAGAGGGGGCACAGACAGAGAAAATGGAAAAGAGAGAAAGTAATAATGGAGAGGACGTAACGTGACAAAAGGGTGCAAACAGTACGGAAACGCGAGGAAAAATATATTAACAGAGCTAAACAGAGAGAACCTCGTTAACAGATTCAGCACGAGTGGTATGAAAATTAATATGTGGCAATTGTGTCTAGCACTAAAGCTTTTATTTTTGGTATCGCTATGTAAGACGGACGACTGCCGCTGCGAGAATTGACTCTATCAAGTCTCAATGACTTCCAGAACCATTTTGCACGTAGTCAATTTATCATGATCTTAACAGGGAAAGGGATCAGGAAAAACGTTATGGTCAACATTAGCATCACGCACCACGGTACAGTTCTATCTGATAAGCGTATCTTTTCTAACAAATACTGCGATCGAAGAGATTATGAATAGTCACACGTGATCACACATTTTCATATCATGTACGTTATGGCGTTATGCCTGCAACTGCAACATTTAGTGACTATTAAAAATAATATTGATTTCTATGTTATGTGATAATAATCATATACACAAGCACAAAAAGTGCACACGTTTACAATGTTTTTTTTTTTTAATATTTTGAATGACTAAAAAACGGTCCTTCCCAGACCGCTATTTTCCATTTTACCCTTTGTTCTTAGTTTAACTTTTCTGGCCCTACGCGCATGCGTATTTGGTAACAGTGACTTCTCTGCCCAGTGCACTTTCTAATTATTAGAGACTTAACTGAGTTATCGACAGTACTAGCATAGTCTAGTGTTCCTATATTGATTTATACATTGTGAAATTCGTCTTAGTGCAAGCACATCATTTCTTTCATTTTCTCTTAGTTAGACCTCTATGGCTCTTTCAGTTTGTATGCGCTTCTCCTGCTTCTTCTTCGTCTTCTTCCTCTTCTTCTTCCTCTTCTTCTTCTCATTCACCTTCTTCCTCTTTTTCATCTACTGCTTCTTCTTCTTCGTACACTCTCAGACGTCTACTGGAATATTTTCAAAGAAAGCAGTGGTCAGATAGAGGCTATTTCTATCTCCATAAAGTTTTTCAAGGAATGGTATTGGTGACGGCCATATGTGGTTTCTCTGTTCATCAAATGTTGGGCATCTTTGAAGCAGATGTTCAGCAGTCGTTTTATCTGTGCCACACGGTGTTTACCTGTTAGCTATACTTATTCAGTCTCTCTGTTTTTTCTTGGATGTGTTGATGTGAATTTGCGAGTAGTGCAATGTTATCTGCACATTCCAGATTTTCCAGTGTAAAGATCAATGTCCATCTTATTCCTCTTGGGCTGTTCTCTGTTGTCTGGCGCATCACCTAGTCTAGTACTGTTAAAAATAAAGTGGTAGATAAGGGGCATCCCTGTCCTACTCCTCTTTCACTCAAAAGTTAGCCTCTATACTATCTTTAACTTTACAACTCCTAGTAACAAAACAAAAGTATGTTTTAAAATTCAAATTTAGGCACTAACAATCATTGCAAGAGCATTAAAATGAGCATCATTAGAGGCACAGTAGGTAACAAGAGATCATCATACTGGTAATTGGAATGAAAGAATTAATATGTTGTAGCAAGTGTAATTTGCTGGGGACGTTAAGATGTTATTCCTAACAAGAAAGATAGTTGTGTCTGTGTCAACTGTGTGAGGTCAAGCACATGTAGGCCCCTGAATCTAAAAAGATTGATGATGATAATGATATATATTATCAGGGAACCTAACGCTACCTCCCTAGATCTCACACAGTCCGTATTTTGATTCTAGTGGCTGGCGTATGATGTCTCTAGTGTCTAGGGGTGAAAGGAAAATGATAGTACATCAACGCAATACACTTTAACTCACTATAAGAAAATGAATAAGACTGTGGTTAAAGTTTTCTTTAAAATTGGAATTTTTTTTTTCTTTGTACAATTTAATCTGCCTGTCCCGCCGTCTCTTTTGGACAGGTCTTTGAAAATGAGGAAATATATTTACATATAATGCTTTAACTAAAAGTATGGACTCTTGGTCCTATGAATATATAATGTTATTATAGAGTTCCTGCAGGTGTATTTACAGACTAAAATTTTAATAGTTGCTAGTGATTGTCATTGGTTATGAGGAGCTGTTGTTTTCTTCATGCCCCATATAATTCTGTTTTATTTTGATAAGAACCAGTTTATTCGGACGAAGTGTCAGATGTCCTAGCTGTTAACGTGTCACCTGGGATTCTTGGTATGACGATCATAAGTCAGTATGAATCAGCACACACACACAAGCTCCTTCAGGCTATCTGATGACAGCTTAAACTTTATAATGGAGACTTTCCTCTTCTCACTCACTCATCAGGTTTCCTGTCACCGGATGGTAACAGGAAATAAAAACCCTGTAATAAAAAGACACCCTGGCCTTTTCATATCTGATCACATCTTCTTATCCCTATGTATACATGATGATATGGGGTCAGCCTCGTGTGCATTCATGTGCATCAGCCCCTAATTATATGACTCACACCTTTCTGTGACCACACCTCAGGTCCCTATGGCAGATACGCCACTGTACTTTTACATAGTTTGCTTCAATCCAATAATGTGGAGTAACCACATCTACTTTTATATGATTTTTCTTTTCTTTTCTAAATTATAAACGCTCTAGGCATGGTGAAGAGTGTTCATGGAACACTGAGGCTTACTAACATCTTTCAATACAAAATTATTAATATAAAATCATAATAATATGCAACAGTCAAATACAGTTCAATGTGAGGACTCAATAATGTTTGCTCCCGGCATGTCCTTCACTTTTCCACAGCAGTATCTAACTTTTTCAGTTTTAATCAAGCATGTAAATACAAAAAGCATTCTTACCACTAATTCAAAGAAATATGTCACAAATAACGTTGACTGGCAAAGAATATGGCCTCAATTTTGCTCTGCCTCGCCCAGATAGTGAATTTAGTAGTTAATTTTACAATTATCACATCTGCTCTCAACGTAGTTGTTTGCATAAAATTTTCTAGTCAAATGGCCACGAGACCACTATGCCTCTTGCCAATATCTATTAGAGCCGACCAATGAAAGCAGGCACTACTAAATCTTTTTGAATTTAGTTTGAAAAAACAAAACCAAAACTCCAAACAAACTATGTGCCTCGTAGTCCATTGGTCAGTCTGCGTTAGTTATGCCAATAGAAAAAGATGTTTAGTTTTAGTTAACACTTTCCCCCCCCCCCCCCCCCCCCGTTTTACTCCTATACTCTTATACCAACCAATAGAATTTGAATTATTCCCATGCCTCTTTTTTTAAACTTGCGTCCCCAATAACGTTATGTGTACCGAGCAAGAACAACAGTCTGTCCGTCCAAGCGTTCTTAGACATCTAGTATTATCTCAATAACTTGGCTAATACTTGGACTACCACATTTTTAAAAACATATTTTTGCTCAGGGGACACTAAGCTATCCTACTATATGATTTTTATGGTCAGTTTCCTTATGGTTTAGATTTTCAGTTTTGTCACTTTCCATCGTCAAATATAACTTTTACACAAGTCGGCCATCTTCTCTCCCCCCCCCCGTCTCTAACATTTCTCTTCATTATTTAAATAACCAACTAGTTTGAGTGACGTCAGAATTTTACCGCTAGGAGGAAATGGAAAACTGTCTGTGTGTTTGTCTCTGCTGGCTTTGCCCACAGCGTGTATATATTAAAGAGACCGCGAGCAGAGCGAAGAGGGGTTTTTCAAAACATTGGTAGTGTTGGCGTTAATTATTACAATCGTCTCGTTCTTACTACTGGGAAATGTCCGAATTATTACAAATTTTAGTGTTAAAGTTAACATATTACGTTAATTCAAACGCCAGTTTGGTCACACAGTTCTGGAAATTCGTTAATTATAAGCTTTTTCCGCCGTTTCGTGCAGCAGATCGGCGAGATGTTAAAATGTTTATTGTACGTTTCGAAACCGAAACTAAAGCGTGTTAGATTTTTACGGTGGGTCATTTTTTTTAAGCATTTCCACTGCACAAAAGGCAGCGCTGTACTGGCGTTGAAGATGAAAATAGTCAGACACCTGAGGGCGGGTGTATTTATTATCATAGGAATATAATATTACTGAAATAAGCGATTATCTCACAGATTTCGCTACATATGTCAAGAATTCAAAGCTACAATATTGTTCAGCACATGAAACTTTTGACATAAATAATATAACAATAAGTTCTTTACGATCAGAAAACATGAAGATTTCTATAAAATTACGGATTTAAATATGAAGGAAGGATAAAGGGAAAACATTAAGGATTCATAATGTTACCAGAACCTCACAGACACATTAATGTACAGTAATAAATATAACGCAGCTATTGGGGAATACAGCGCTATAAGTGGGCAGATAACATCAAGAGATGGACAGGAAAGTCTGTCAGAGTGCACCATCAAGACAAGAGACAGAAGACATTGGAGATCCATTACAGCCAACCTTCGTTGTGGAGATGGCAGCTGATGATGATGAACTATTACATCATGAGAACTGAAAGTGCTAGGATCAGGCATTC
The DNA here is from genome assembly GCA_024509875.1 of Oreohelix idahoensis. Classification (NCBI taxonomy): domain Eukaryota; kingdom Metazoa; phylum Mollusca; class Gastropoda; order Stylommatophora; family Oreohelicidae; genus Oreohelix; species Oreohelix idahoensis. The sequence continues at coordinate 754,785 of JAMPIV010017004.1, read as the reverse complement.
AACTTATAAACTGAAAACATAGCTAACTTCAGAGCACAAAGCAAAGTATTATAGTGACCAGAAAAGTACACATGCAATTCTCTAAATTAGCAGTAGGCAACGCTGGAGTTTTTTGGGATCTACTTTAGACACAATGAGCTCCCTAAAGGTCTACCTTGATAAATCATGTCTGTAGAGAAAGATGGGAAAACACTGTCAAGTTTAGAGTAAACAGTTTTAAAATGTCTTTCGAGGTTACCTTGCAGGACAAAAGTGATGACCTCTTGTTCAGTAAATACGAACATTTCTCGTTCATGTTGCTACCGAAAAAACTGAAACAGTTAGGTTTCAATACTCAATAAAAATTATAGTTGTTTTTGCATTTGCTTTGCATTCATTTTTCAAAACTTTCATGCACAAGTATGACATATTTTTTGTTTTCACATAGGCACGCTTAGAAATCATATAATAAAACAAATATATTCGATCGCTAAATGACTTTAACAAAGAAGACAGGAAGAGTTAAAAATCTGCGTGAAAAAGTCTCAAGACAAAGACATCTCAGGCAAGTACATTCAAACAATACAACTTTTATCTCTGTTGCACAATCTGCTTCCTGTAACTCCATAAACAAAGCGGTGGGATATTCCAACTAAAAGATGTTTTACCGAATGTTAGCGTCACGTCGAAGAAAAATCCGTGTCCCGGGTTATTACGCTTCACCAGTAAAGTCAATTCTAGCACGCTAGTTCGTGGGTTTTCACTGGAAATGGGGAAATAGCACCGTTGATCCTGGGGATATCGGGGTTTTTAATGCGGCAGGCGGAGGCTAGTCCAAAATTAATCTAGTATATTTTTATGTTTCTCTTTGATCTCTCTCTCCGTCACCTCGACATCTACGAAATCACCTCCTGTGCTCTACAGGTTCCGACTCCTGGTATAAATGCAAATACAGATGTATATAAAACGTAGATGGACGAGCAAGGACAATTGTCACGAGAGGTTCAGATAGTATAGAATGTAATAAGGTAACCTGGATATAAAGGTGTATCAGATGATACCAGGATAGTGCCAGATAAGAGTCTGGTCTTATCAGTAATACCCCTTTCTCTGAAAAGAGTAAAGGTGTATAGACAACAAAGGTGGGGTCAAGCTGTATAAGTTCCCAGAGAAGATGGTAATGTAGTACTCTGAGTCCTTATGTGCTACCTCTCCAGATCCCACTCTGTTAATATGGTAATTATTATTAATATTTTTAACTCTGCTAGGGGTAATTATTTAATTAAATTCTCCAACAATGAATAAAACTTAACTTAAAGAATTTAAGTAAGTCTGCTGGTAAATATTTACAATTTATTTGTACATTTACTCTTTTCTGTTTGAAATGTTTTAAAAGAACTCATGTTACAACAGTAAATAAATAATAAAAATGTTCAACAAAGTCTTTCTCTGTGTTAAGTTGTCTATCAATATGGAGACAGTCTTGCTTGGTTGATCTGTCCCTGAATAATTACTAGTGTTATTCTCACAGTCTAATTGAAGAACTATATTGCTAGATTCATCACAAACTGGTTTGGTTTTAGTTTTGGTGAACAGGTATATGCTACACAGTTGCCTTTGTGGGCAACTTATCTTAATCACAGAAGATGGCTCCCTCTGATACTGGAGAGAATTGTCGGCTGAAAATCTTCCAATTGGTATACTCGCGATGTCTGGCCCTCTAACATAAACCGGCACTGCATCCGTCGTAACCTCAGTAATAGATGCCTCTTATATTTGTAGTAGATACAGGATAAAACCTGAAACAAGTTAAACGCAATCCCTGTATGTTTCTACCAATATCCCTCTATGACACCGATGGGGACGATAGACAGTTTCAGATTGCCAGCAGATGCACAAGATATAGTATAATAGCATCAATCAATTCAATTCACTGTGATCATAATTGTCTTCTACATCCTTATTTATAAGTCGTTTCCCATGATCTGCCTCCATACAATAATTTGATCGTGAATAAAACTACTAAGTAGTATATCAAACTATACAGTGATCCAATTCCTTTCATCCTTCCTTATGAACATGTGTGTCATTCCATTTAAGAAATACTTCTTTAAACACGTTTCCAAACCTACAGACACACTTTGCCATCATTCTCAATATTTTTGAATATGTCCGAAGGCTGGCTTTGCCTCTAGAATTACACACAAACCTGTAAGTTTCACCAGCGACACACTGCAAATTTTCTAACACATCTATACAGATCGCGAATGTAACTCTCGCTATCTTCGTACTGTCCCGCAACGACAAGACCTCCTCGAACTTCACAGGTGCGACCTCATTAAACGCACGTCTGAGTTGTGCGCCAACTAACACTCAGTGGGATATTGCGGACCCATACTGTGCAGTCACTTGCTATAAGGGCCTCGGACACACCTTTATGTTTCCTATTCCTGTGCCTTGGCACCAGACTCAGCGTACCCAAGGATGCCTGCCCGCACCCTATCGCTGATGCACTTTTTTCTCAGGTGGTGATAAAGCGATCACCTGATCGATAGTAACGGAAACCCGGTGCCGTTGGGACACCACACTAACATCTCCCGTAACGTCATGCACCCCTCGTACATTGCCGACTATCAAGTCGGCGACATGATTGTTGAGGACAAACGCGTTCACTCTACCTGATAGGAACGGGGTGTCCACATTAATACATGCCTGGGGGTAAGACTCAACTTTGCCCCCAAATGTGGTGCACTTCACAGTTTTGCATGTGATGCTGGATTCGTCGATACAGGAACGGCAAAACCCAACTGTAGTACACCCTGTGTCTCTCATCACTGAGACTGGTTTCTTCTCCACCACACCTCTGTGGAGCACTAAATTCCCAGTCTCATAGACCGCAGACAAGCACGGCAGTGCATGTCCGCACCGTAACACTACCCTCTCGCCTGAATGAAACAGGTCGGCACCCCACACAGTCCTCGCTATTGACTGTGTCCAACACATACGCGGAATTCGCGTGTTTGATCGGGGTAGCACACACGTCAGCATTATGTCCCCTGCCATTGCACGTGGAACATCGGCGTTCCTTTATTGATTCGCTACGCGGACTCCTAATAGGACTGCTAACCGGTGACGATCGCGCCTCGGAGTCAGCAGATCGACTCTCTGAGGATCCACTCCTCTGCTTGACCAGTATCTCATTAGAGTGCCTATCTTCCTTTCGAGACTCATCAAAGCGCACTTGCTTACGCATTTGGCGCTCTTCTCCGTCACTATCACTACCAGAGTGTCGGTTGTTCCACCTCGGCTGGAATCTCTGACGCGTTTTGAAATTGTCGTAGTTGCCTCTGAATGGCTGATAGGGCCGGGGTGACCTATTGAACCTCTGCCAATGTGAACCCTCGGCGCTACCCGAGCGACATTGCCACGGTTGTCGTTGAACTTTGCCGACCCCAGCGACGAGGGCATCAGACAGCCAGGGACGATTGATGGGCTTGCCAGGATGGGCCAGGACATAATGGTGGCCCAACTGTGCCATGGAATCAATGTCCTTTGGCTGGTGCTCTTGGAAAAATGCTACCAACTCAGTAGAGCAAGACGACAACACTTTGTCCGGTAGCATTAGATCAATCAAGCAATTAAAGTCCTTTGTGATTCCTTCCAACTCGATCCATCTATTCAGCAGAAGCTTGATCTTCGAGATGAAGTCCTCGAAATCCTGGTCTGCACTTGGGGTCGCGTTCCTAAACCGTGTACGATATCCGTCTGCCGTCAGACGGAATTTCCTGAGCAGTTGTTCTTTCCCCTTCTCATAATCAGCTCTATCTTCCACTGGGAGGCTGTAAAAAGTCGCCGTCGTTGGCTCAACCAATAATGTGGACAACAGAGATGGCCACTCGTCTCTGTTAGCCTTCCAGGCCACACATTTGGCCTCGAATCTCTCGAGGAAGAAGTCTAAACTAACTATTTTATCGTTAAATTCGGTAGCCGTAGCCTAAAGGGACGATGGGACTCCCTCGGAGTCGAGTTCTGACCACTCGCACCTAGCTTTTTGAGTTCTATTTCAGCGGCAATCTTCTTCCCTTCCAATGCTACTCTCATTCTCTCCACTTCTATCTCTCTATCTCCTTTCATCTTCATGTTCTATACCTCTCTATCTTCTTTCATCTTCTTCTCTTGTAACTCTCTATCCTCTTTTCTTCCAATGCTACTCTCATTCTCTCAACTTCCCTCTCTATCTTCTTTCATCTTCATCTGCTGTATTTCTCTATCTTCTTTCATCTTCTTCTCTTCAAAAACGTGCAGTGCGCCTAGTTGCTGATAAACACCAAACACATTGTATAGATCTATATCTTCTCTTCTTCCATCCTTAGCCACCAACCGGCAAAGCAGTATGTGGCCAGTACGCCTAGTGGCGTCTTAGGGCAACAACAAATTGATCAATCTATCGCTGTTTCCACCACGCCTAGTGGCGTCTTTGTGGAACAAAAACAGACCGAACAATCTATCATTGTTTCTGTAATCAGATTATTTGGCAAGCAGGTGATCAGCCCACTGTGCGAAGTTTTTGCGGGATGGGGTAAACAGCCCCATGCCCATACCCTCCTTAGTCGCTTTTTACGACATGCGTGGTAGGGTGCAGTGTTACTATTCTTTGCTCCCCTTTCGGGCCCCGGTAACACACGGAACATTATGTGCCAAGATTTTGTGAGCGAATTTAGCTTTGTTAAATAGGAAGCGCTTTCTAAGGGGTAATATTTTAAGATAGTTATATAGATCTATCTATATAACTATCTTAAAATATTACCCCTTAGAAAGCGCTTCCTATTTAACAAAGCTAAATTCGCTCACAAAATCTTGGCACATAATGTTCCAACGTATCTGTTACCACTTTTAAAATTCAATGAAAAACGTAGTCAGCGCTTAAACCAGTTACCGGTACCCAAGCCCAGGCTAGATTTGTACAAGTAGAGCTTGGCTAACTCAGCTGCTCATCTTTGGAACAATCTTCCACATGACCTGAAAAACATGCACAGTCCCTACTCATATAATCGTAGACTGTTCAAATACATCATGGGTGCGGATTATATGCCGCCCTACGGGATTATGTTTCGAATTATTATCTAATATACTGAATGGAGGGTCTGATGATCTAGTTTTTCATTTTAATATACCTTCTTATTTGTAATCAGATACTGTAAATGTATGCTTTTATACTACTTATAATGTTGCATCGCCATTAAACTAATACTTTAAGTATGTTGGAGAATGTCTGGATAACTAGCAATAAAAGATGAGTAGGAGGAAGGGCAAAATGCAAGAAGGGCCTATATGCACGATTCTCATCTACCAGTCAATACCCTTTACCTCCATAAGGAGCATAGGTCATAAAGCTGGATCTCGTATAGTGGAGGCGTCAACAATTCACTCCCTGTGGCAGTATCTACTTGGGACACAAAGCTGCTCACCCGTGGGAACATTTTCCACATGCGCTGACAACACACGAAGTCCCTGGTCATTCAGCAGCAGGTTTCCGATATATCACGAGTTCTTATTATATGCCACCATAATCTGATTACGTTTCAAATTATGTCTAATTTACTGTAAGAATGGTTTAGATTTTGTTTGTTTGTATGTTTTTTTAAAATTAATTTTAAAATGTTTTTAAATATTGTTTTTCCCCTCTCTCTTTATTTTTTTTTTTAACATACATAAATTTGATTATGACTGAATGTTACAAATGTATGTTATTATTTTACCTTGATAATGTTGTATGCTTAAATAATGCTCAAAATACATGTGCGATTGAAAGGATACGGTATGTAAGATGACAGAGAGAAGAAGGGCAGAATGTAAGACGGGCCTGCGTGCCCAATTCTTAACCCTTTGATAATAAAGTTCGTTCGTTCGTTCTTCCAATGCTACTCTCATTCTCTCCACTTCCATCTCTCTATCTTCTTTCGTCTTCTTCTCTTGTAAGTCTAGCTCTCTCTCTTTTTTAGCTGCAACTCTTCTTTCTTAAGTTCTCGTTCCTGCACACGTAAATCTCTTAAGGCCTCCTGATTCTCTTTTGAGTAGAATTCTGCCTTGGCAAAATCCGACAATTCTTTCCCAGTGTAACCACACTCCTTTCCTACCTTAATAAACTCTTGGTACTCCATAATGTACCCTCTTAAGTAACTCAATATAAATATCTTAGTCTTACAAGAGTTGTAACAAGTATGTAAGTGTTGATCACCTATACCCTCAATAAATCTGAGTGTAGATCTTATCACCGCAATACACCACCTCAATCTATACTCTTAATAAATCTGTGTATAAATATTCTCACCCCAAAACACCACCTCAATTTGTACTGTCAATAAATATGTGTATAATTCCTCTCACAAGAATACACCACCTCCTTAGGGTCTACTCGCCTATGTAAATGGTCGAAAGTGACAATATTTTGTCCTCAAATAGTAACTCACTAACCAAGTTTGCTATTATTAACAATAGCAGCCAACTGTATCTCCCCTGCTTTACAGTAACAGCAGGTTATGTAACAGTCCACAGTACTCAAAGGCACTGATGCAAAAGCTGATCAGAAACTAAGCCCTTTTACACTATATCCTAAGAGCACCAATACTAGTGCTGTAGGGTAACAATATGAAAATAACTAATTAGTATGTCCATATGTGGCAAACAAGAACAACGAAAAGATGAATCAACAAACACTGTGACACCACGAAAACTGCAAGTCACGTCGGATAGGACGATAGACTAAGCTAGAACAGAAGCAGCATGATATGTACACTACGTTACTGAAAACATACAAAAACACAGGATACTAGCTGAACGTATGTACAAGATAGCAAGAAGGACACGTAAGAATACACTAATTAAACACGACGGTAAGAATTACTTAATGTACACCACAACGCATACACGAACCACACGAGTACAACTAACGAATACTGTGCTCGGTTTGTTCAGCAGGGCAGCTACAGGAATTCACATCTGCTACGCTCCACCACTAAACAAACACAGCCACACCCTACAAAGAATCAGTCTAATCCAATCTTTTCCCACTTGGAGACCAGAAAGGATTAAACTCGCCACCCTTCCACCTTTGATACACTAATATACTAATACTAATCGAAGCAACAACCACAACACGCAACAATGAAGTGCTGAGAGCTTGAGCACAACCACGCACAATCAGGATCAGTGAAATGAAAATAATATCAAATACAAATAGTCAATATTAACTAGTCTATTATATAAATGTAAACAGTACACAATAGTAGAAAAAAGAAAATCGTAAAAGAAATTGAGAACAAAAATCAGAAAATGTAACACATTGCAATACACAAAAAAATACAAAAATATTAACTAAATAGCTGATCCAGTGCTGAACACAAGGATGAAGATCCACCAAGCTCCTCCGGCACGGATGACAAGTCAAGACTGTACAGTCACAAGTACAGTCTCAAATATAACAGTTTTGTACCCACGTACAAGGTGATTTAGTTTTGAAGAGGCAGATATGTGCCAGCTAACACAACAAAGTCCTTCGGCACAATGTCGTCAAAGGCGACAGAAAATCGTTTATAACAGTCATCCAAACCGCTATTCAGTCGTGAGCTTCTTTCCACACAGTTGCGACTCACAGATACATCGGTCAGTCACTTGCTCGACACTGAGTACTGCAGTACGACGAGCAAACCATCTGTGAGCAATGTGTGCTGTAACTCGAACAGATCAATACAGCAATGGATGCTGTAACTCAAACAAGTCAGTAGCAGCTATGGGTGCTGTAACTCGAACAGATCAATAACAGCGATGGGTGCTGTAACTCGAACAGATCACTCACAGCGATGGGTGCTGTAACGAACAGATCAATAACAGCGATGGGTGCTGCAGTACAAATAAATTCTTCACAGCAGTAGGTGCTGAAGCTGGAACAAACCAATGGCTACTGTCGCTGGTTGACAACAACAATGGATGCTGTTGTTGGTTGGCAATAACAATGGCTGCTAACGCTGGTTGGCAATAACAATGGCTGCTGTAGTTGGTTGGCAATAACAATAGCCACTGTTGTTGGTTGGCAATGACAATGGCTTGTAACGCTGGTTGGCAATAACAATGGCTGCTAACGCTGGTTGGCAATAACAATGGCTGCTGTTGTTGGTTTGCAATGACAATGGCTGCTAACGCTGGTTGGCACTAACAATGGCCACTGTTGTTGGTTGGCAATGACAATGGCTGCTAATGCTGGTTGGCAATAACAATGGCTACTGTTGTTAGTTGGCAACGTCAATGGCTGCTAACGCTGGTTGGCAATAACAATGGCTGCTGTTGTTGGTTGGCAATGACAATGGCTACTGTTTGAACACTAGTCGTGAACACCGTGGCCCGCCTACACTTACACAATTCTACACCACCAAAGCAACGAAACCATCCAAGAACCTCTACCGACAGCCTGTAACAGCAATACAAACAACCTAACACAACAACTTAACACCAGCCCTAACACAAAAGAACGCCACCACGACCAGACCTACAACTATGTAAGTACTATAGTCCTCTGCTCCACCTGGAGCGCACGCCTTCTAGCTACAACATGCAAACTGTTCCTTCCAACATATCAAAATAACTAACTCAATATCTCCTACCTTGCTGGGTTGAACCTACAAGCAACCGATAACTGGTAAACACACACTGTAAACCGACTGTTTACCTGTCAAAGTCAGCTACACTGTTAGTTGCTTATCCTTTACAGGACGTGGCAATCAACCCCAGCTTTTATTGGCTGTTTGTGATTTTTCTAGGCACTTTTTTCATTCAGTAGTTTGCCATTGCTTTCTGAACGGTACGGCGCTTATACCATTGTTAAAAAATCCACACAAAGCGATCTGCTACGAAACCGCCTGCAGCAGGTTTCGAACCTGGTATATCTGGATTATGAAACTGCGTTCATATCCATTAGGCCACAGACGCCGACAGCTACACTGCACAGCCTAAATACATAAAACTGGAAAATAAACACCGAGCTACGGGAAACCGGTGACCTACTTACCGGCTCTTGCTGACATGACCTAGATCGGACGCCACAGCTCACAATAGCGTTCGACACACTGTTTTATTTTTAACTACGTGGAGAGAACACATTGAAACTCGCCTAGTTTTAAATCGCCTTTATAAAATTAACCTCGATGAAATATACATCGAATAAAATTGCTTCTGGGCTCACAATACAACGACCGGAGACTGCCCCCAGATATCACACACAAGCCTTTATATACTAGCTAGGGTGGAGGGAGAAATAAGGTGCTAGCTACCTTCCCCTTCACCACTAAGGCTATACCACTGTTGCCCTAAATAACTTATATCAAAACTACACATAGGCTCGTATTGCCAGAGGCATGACACAACAGCAGTGGGTGACATATGACTGACGCTCATGAAACAGATTATATCTCGTTTATTCAATTAAACACATGATCACACATGGCCTGATGAAAATACAACATTACGACTATATACGTGCCACATGAGGGATTGCATGTACTAATATCAATCTACAGAACGGGTAAACTGGCTACCACAATCCTTAAATGAACATCGCGCTATCACGTGGGAAAAACCTACATAGTAACACTGACTATGAAAATGCACGACAGTAACTTAGCATGTACCAAACTCAACGCTAAGTAAATAACCACATCCCTGGAATCCTAAATAGCAAAAATAGATAACGTTAGGAATAGGGCACAAATGGCGGGCACCGCGTTACTCTTAGATATCACAGACAGCCGAAGCTGGCATACCAGAAACTACCTCCGCCATGGATGGCAGTCAAATAATCTCCACTGACTAAATTCGCGCCAGCCTTGCGCAGTCCGTTACTTCTGCTGATCACATTGACTCTGCTGATTACATTACTATCAGGACGGTTTTGGACCGTCTAAAAACATAGAAATACGGCCTAGAAATACGCCGTGACAATAAGGAAGGAACAGTAAGATAAGAACGATCGCGAAATACTTAAGTAATGGGTAGTGGTTGCAAGGTTAAGTTACAAACAGAACGGCGTGATCGTCGCCGTTAGCTCGCCAGGGTTCAATACAAATTTGGTGATTAGGGATAAAACAAGGTAAGTGATTGCGCTTACGTCAGGTCGCCAGACCAATCAGAAGATAGAGATACTTAGCGGTCAACGGGAAATAGAAAAACAGGTTCTGCACTGGCAGAAGGTGAAAAGCTGGGAAAGCAGAAGTTGGGACTAGTGAAGAAGATAGAGAAGGGAGGAACTTAAGTTTTCAGAAAGAAGATTGGCGCTAACGAGGTTTCGTGAATGCTGAAAGTGATAGGATCCCGTTACACACCCATTGAGGCGTAATGGGAATATTGTGCTAGGTCCATATTTTCTTGACCATCGGCACACTAGGGGTGATGTGGTCAGCTTCACGCCGGCCTCCTTAACCTTCCCAGAGTTAACCCACCCCCACGGGCCCAGCGTATCCCCCACTGAAGCCAAAAACTGAACCACCGCCCCATAAACCCACTCGAATCCAACCCGCCCCGATACAAAAGTCACGACGCTACCGAAATACAGCCAGAAAAATTAACATTCCACCCTCGCGTGAGAACAACTCTTCAAAACTCCAGGACCACATAGGATACTGTGGAAATCCAACCACCACCCCATTACTATCCCACCAACTCACACGACCATCTTTAGCATCCCAATGATTTCCATTCGCCCTACCACCTCCCTACATACACCCTCTCCCCCCCGCCGTACACCACCACTCCACCTCACCCAGATAGCACGACATAAATCCAACCGTCCAGCAGAACACCTCTCCCACGTGACATCCACACGCGCTTCCCCGTGGCGCCCACAGTTATGTGACATCCCCAGCTAAGCCTCTCCTAAGCGGCCTCCCTCCCGCCAATATAATCCCCAATGCCACCTGATGTCCACAACCGACCCTGAGCCCCCCGTCCACCCTCCCGCCCACCACCTCCAAACATCCCCCCCCCGCACCAACTCAACCGCGCATCCCCACCCACCTTATCCCTTGAAAAGTAAGACAGATAACGCCCACCCTTCGCCTACGCCCCCCACGAATATACATGAGCCTATCCTCACCGACTTCCTCAACTCGACCATTTTATATACCGTCCCCCCCGCAACCACCACGCCACCCCCCCCCCCCCACACGCTCCAAACCCTTGTTACCTGCCCTACGACTACGCCACCACCCCACGGGGGGGCCTAATTTAATCAAGTAGATCCTATCCATCATTAAACTTCATACAAACGCCTGTGTAACATGAAATCAATATAAAAATGATCACCAACTGATACATCTCCAACTTCACCCAACAAGGCCGACCTGATTGACTGAACCAGCGCAATTTAGCAGCGCCTCGGACCAATCGGGGCTAGCACCACTGATTTTCCCCCCCCCCCCCATCCGGCCATCCTCCCCCATCCACCAAAAGGAACGAACAGGCGTACGTGTAACTCCTCAGATTCCAACCAGTTCCTCAGGCACAGTGAGATTTTTTTTGATTTGATCTCACCCAAAATCTTGCCCCCTCTATTACATCCAAATTGTGTCCTAAAAGTTCATTTACCTACCAGCACAAGAAATCTAAACAACCCACCCACCCCCACCCCCCCCCCCACCCCACCCCCCACCCCACACCCACCCCCACCCAACAACCCCCAACCCCCACCCCCAACCCCCAACCCCCAACCCCACCCCCCCCCCCCCACCCCCCCCCCAACACCCCCCACCCCCCACACCCACACCCCCACCCCAACCCCCACCCCCCCCCACCCCCCCCCCCCCCCCCCCCCCCCAAACAAAACACCCCCCCCCCCCCCCCCCCCCCCCCATACCCCCCCCCCCCCCCACCCCACCCCCCCACCCCCCACACCCCCCCCCCCCCCAAACACCCCTAAACCCCCCCCCCACCCCCCCCCCCCCCCCCCACAACCAACCCCCCCCCACCCCAACCCACCCATAAAACCCCAAAACCCCCAAAACCCCCCCCAAAACACCAACCCCCCCCCCCCCACCACCCCCACCCCCACAATAACTCAAAACCCCCCACCAACAAAACCCCAACCCCCCCCCTGTCCCCCCCCCCCACCCAAACCCACCCCCCCCAACCAAACCAACCCCCCCCCCCCCCCCACACCCCCCAAACCCCCCACCCCCCAACCAAAAACCAAAACCCCAAACCACAAAACCCAACCACCCCACACCAAAACCCCCCACCCACCCAACACCAAAACCCAAACCCCCCCCCCACCCCCCACCCAACCACCCAAAACAACAACCCCACCCCCCCCCCCACCCAAACCCCACTTCCCAACACCCCACCCCACCCCCCCAACCCAAACCCCACCCCCCCAACCCCCCAACCCCCCCCCCCCCACCACCCCCAACCCCCCAACCCCCACCCCCCCAACCCCACAACCACACCCCCCCATACCCAACCCCCCCCCGGCACCCTAGGCGCCCACCCCCACACCAACGGAACCAACCCCCCCCCCATACCACACACCCCCCCAAACCACCACACCACCCCACACCACCCCCACAATACCTCCCCACCACCTATCCCCGCCAACACACAACCCCACCCCACTAAATAGAATCCCCACACCCACCCACACCAACACCCCAACAACTCCCACACACCAAAATTCATAACCCAACCACAACAAACACCCCCCTTGCCTTCCATCACACCAATTCCCCCTCCCCACCACCCAAACCCCCATTGTAACCCACTCAACCAAAACCCCCCCAAACCCACAATATGAGACCCCATACCTCACCACATTGTGACATCAACAAACACTATCACCCCACGCCTATTACTAAATACCCAACACGTACCAACCTTACACCCAATGCTCCAACATACCCCCCCTGATAACCCCCACCCCCCCACAACACCCCCACCCCACCTTCAACACACCCCCAATGTTCAACCAACCCTCAATTTTGTTATCCATAATATCCCTATTAATACCCCAATCGCCTCACACTCAATTCATCCCGGCCCAACCACACACCCCCCCCCGCATCGGTTTTCACGCCATCATAACCTCAATTCCCACTCTATCCGCAGTCCCTTGCTCCCCCATCTTTGATTCGATCTAACCCAGATTCTGCACTTGTTAAAATTATCAATGTATTTCCATAACAGAACCATAAAAATGCCCAGAGATCACAACATCCTTGACTTTCCAAAATTACCACCACCCGTAAAACTCTACCACTAGTACAATTGCCCTCTAAACGGATCCCCCAAACCACTCGGTTGAATAACTAACGAACCCACGTTCCGCCCTCCCATCCAACCTCCCCATCAACTCAACTAGTATTACCCTGTTGCCAACCCCAAGGACATTACTGTTGCAATTAAATGGTACACAATTGGCCCAAATTGTACATGGGAATCGTGAGCAAAGCGAAAACCCAACATCCTCCTTCATTATTCCCAGCACACATAATACCAGATCAACCCCGCCCTCCCACTACTTCATCATCAACAATTGGCCAGAGCACATAACGTAATCACGGCCTCCCATAAATTAAACAGGACCCACAAAGATCTCCCCCAATCCATGATCAACAACCATAGAGTTATCCGTAGACCCATTATATCACTTCGGCGCCCCAACACCCCTGACGCCCATCCCCTCCGACCCGCGAAGCCAACCCAGGGTAGCCCCTCTGTGTAAGTAGTTGCGCCTAAAATCTTACTCCCGGATCAGCAACGCCTCCACTTCAATCCCCACCGTGGGACGGTCCCATACCCCGTACATGTTCACCTGCACCCCGGTAATCACACATCAAATACGCGTCGGTCGTGAGTGAGAGGTCTACAGGCTAACAGAGCCGGCAGAAAACAACGGTATAAAGTCCAAGCACCTGTGTCGAAGCCAACTTACGGAGCCTATCCCTCAGCGGGAACCCATCGCACCACCCCCCCAATAGATACATAAGGAGTGGAACACGCCTTCCCCCGTGTGGCAACTCTTCATACTTAACTGCGCGGCCCCTCGCCCATACGACGAAATGCCCCACTCCCCTAATCCCACCACATACCACCAGCTGATCCTGCCCCAACCTACCCCCGGTCCACTATGTCAACCCCGGCCACACAAGCCGTACATGGACCCAAGAACAGTGAACGGCTTTCAGCTCCATTTCAACGTCTCAATGTACCACAAGTCTACAAGCTATGGGCAATTGACGCATCGTTCTGCACAAGTACCACTAACCCAACAGGCGGAGGGACTTTGGACACCACCGCTTCAATCAAACAACATAAGTGTCACCAAGCCTCGCCAATGGAGGTCGTTGAATACATAAACGGCAATGTCCATTAATTTCAATAAACTACGACAAACCAGCGAAATAATACCCTCAGAGCCCCTTCACTCGTGAAACCAAACAAATCCCCTCCTCCCCAATACCGGTTCCCGTCCCCGTGACAAATGGTATCGCTAAACCCCCAAATCGCAACCCCACCCGAACGTCTCATCCACAAACAGGTGCTACCACAGACCACACAACCCTCTAAAGCTTTGACTACCTGTTCCCACAAATGCACTGAGATTACACCTAAATCTTCGCACCTGGCCGTGGATATCGGCAGACGAAATACCCAATAGCATGCTTGGGCATGCGACACGCTGAGGATCAAGAACCTAGTGGTCTCCAGATTGGAAAAACGACTAAAAGTGAATGAGATCACAACCACAAACAAAAGCCGTAACACAAGCTCCCACCGGACCCCTAGTGCTAGAACAAAAATAATGAATAAAGAAAAACAGCGTGCTTGGATATTTAAATACACATAAACGAATAAGAAATTATCAATTTTAAGACACCCCTTCGCAAAAGGGTAGGTATCCAGAACTGTGACTCTAAACATTTTAAAAGAAGTTTTATACTTTTAATACAGGTTACTTCTTAATATTTGGCACGTACTATGATGAAATCTTTTACTATCTCTTCTATGATATTTGGTCCTCCCTGAATGATCAGAATTGAAAACAGTAGCGAGATCTTAAAACACTCAGGTCTTATAGTAAAAAGTTAGCCTGCACGAAATTTAATTTCGTTTAGTTTATGTTGTTCAAACAAATCGTAATTTAGGTTAATTTTTTTTTTTTAATTCTAAACTAATCACCGCGTAAGGTGTCTTTTTTAATTCAATTTCTCCTACACATCTGTTATAATTGGGTAGGTCCGTTCTTTGAAATTAATGGGTAGTGTTGCGATTTACTGACATCCCCAGAAAAGATTATGCTATGGGGTCTTGTCACTATTGTCATAGTCCGGACAGACATAAGGATCGGCATTTTTCGCAAGTCACTCCCGCAAGATTAAACACAAGTTATCTTTAAATAAGAGATCAAGTTATCTTTAAATATCTTTTTGGAATAGCTTTTGATTGGGTTATGAAAAACTATACCCACAACGAACAATTAGGTATAAAATGGACAGATGGAAAGTCCCTGGAAGACCTTGATTTTGCAGATGATTTAGCATTCTTAAGTCCAACACCCAGACAGGCCCAAGAAGCAGTAAATAATCGGTGTCATCTCTCGGTTAAAATAGGTCTCCAAATAAATGCCTCTAAAACTAAAGTTATGAACTTTTCTAACGAGACCTTTGATATCATCCTGAACGGGGAAAAACTACAGAAGGTTGAAAGTTTCAATTATTTAGGCAGTAAAATGACTCAGGATGGTGACACAACAAGAGAAATTCATACTAGAATTGCTTTGGCAGCTAGCGCCTTCAATAGATTATCTACCATTTGGAAATTACGATCACTGAATATACATACCAAGCTTCGTCTGTTTAATTCGAATGTAATCTCAGTGTTAACATACGGCTGTGAAAGTTGGAAAATAACAAAGTCATCGGAGAACAAGCTGAATACATTCAAGAACAAATGTCTTAGAAAACTCATGAACATCAGTTGGAAAGAATTCAAGACTAATCGACTAATAAGAGAAGACTAAGCAGAAATATGTCTCCGACTATATAAGGAAAAGACGATGGTCATATATCGATCATGTCCTACGAATGCAAAACAACAGAATACCACTACAGGCGCTCACTTGGGTTCCTGGGGGTAAGAGGAAAAAAGGAAGACCAAAAGAAACACTCAGAAGAACAATAATAAGAGAAGGAAGAACGTTGGGCCTAAATAATGTGCAAGAGCTAAGAGGAGTGGCGTCACAACGAACAACCTGGAGAGCACTGGTTTCTGCCTTATGCGCCGTGTTTGGTGCTTAAAGAATTTATTATTATTATTATTATTATTATCTTTAAATATGGACAACATTTGTTTGTCTCATTTACCTGGCTGGACGGGATCAAACAACTCGCTTATCTAGAAAAATACGACAATTGCCGTCTTGTGTAAACAAGAGGCCAACGTGAACACAGATCTGTTAAAGTTGGTCTAATCACTAACTATATTGTCACACGCCTTGCTAAGCGTTGACTGTCCACAACGAAAAAAAAAAATATGCCAGGAGTAGCTTAAGCCCTAAAACATAATAAGGAGTGCAACTTGCCTACAAGATAATTACCAATAAATACTGACAAATGGGGGGGCCATAGCAAAGATGAGCCGACAAAATGAACGCGAAAATATGACGTAATGGCACCCCCTTATAGTCTTATGTTAGATTGTACACATGCACAGAGAGGGAGAGAGATCTATTACTCCAACACATAATCATGAAGAGTTCAGAAACACTGATCAACTTTTTTAAATTCATCGCTGCCTTTTACGACATGTGGAGCACACGCCTTCGGTCAATTCAGGGCAAGCCTTTCTTACCTGTGCCATTCCTGCAAATTCTTTCCATGTACTTTTTGTCCTTTTTAAAAATGTCTCCCTATATTTCTTTCACCCTTTGAATTCTAGAAAAATTAGTGCCCCGCAATGCGTGTTTCTCAGTGTATATATGTGTGTGTGTGTGTGTGTGTGTGGGGGGGGGGGGGGCAAAGGGTGTGCGTGCTGTGCAACGCCAGTATCTTTTCCTGATCTCTTTTTTCCAGTAATATTTGTTTGGTTCTGTCCAACAGTTCCATATTGTTGACCTTGTCCAACTATTTTAATGCTATTCTGCGTAAGTCTGTAACTCCTAACTCAAGAGCAAGTCTGTAACTCCTAACTCAAGAGCAAGTCTGTAACTCCTAACTCAAGAGCAAGTCTGTGGTTGTTGTTTGTACGTGTGTATTTTTCTATGCTAAAGACGCTTGCCGCTCGCAGCAAAGTTACCAAGTTACAGCCTACCCAGATGTAAATGGGTACTTGCCTATGCTCTTGAGTTAGAACGGCAAAGGTAGCGAGGAAGGGAATTGGTAACCTCACATATAAAAGTTGAAACCTATCGTAGAGAAGTCTCTAACACTTCTCTTCCTTAGGCAATATCTACTACGGGACAACCTTTGCCCTTACCTTGTATGTTTCAGAACGATACAATGGAACTGACGTGATATTTTGGTGAAAATTATTATGTTTGTACTAAACACAAAAGATATCATTCGATGTACATTTATTTCCCAACGAAATGTCAAATAATTTAGCAAGCAGTTTATGGCTGTTAGCATTTAATTGCATTCTCTTTGATGCAGGTTAGCGAGCAGACCGGGTCCCGCTCACCTGTAATTATCTCGGCAGTGATCATAAAAATCGCCGTAATGAGATCAGTCGGTGACGGAAAGGGGAGACAATTCGTCTATTACCTTCACCTGGATTCGTTCGTTGTAAGTTAATTTACAAGATGCGAACCGCCATATCAAAGACTCTCGCTATAATTCATTTACGACCACTTCTGCAGATGGCGAGAGTGAGGTGATAATATATGTAGATTCTATTTCATCTAGATCTTAATATAGACCTGGCTTCGGCAGTGGTGCGAAAAAGTTGTTTGATTCGCAGAATGAGATAGAATTTATGTAGATTTTCCAAAAGGTGCCAACATCTGGCAAGAGTCTGCTAGTTACAACTTTCCCTTTGATTCTTTGTCAGTTTCAGATATTTATACCCAAGCAGTTTAGACTTCAATCATTCAGTACTGCCACAGCTTTAGAGATACATCTAGCGCGAGTTCTAGAATCACCGTAATAGTAGAGTCTTAGTTTCTCGTGGAGAAAATCTTAGAAGTTTGTGTGAAGGTAAAAATATATATGATTAGTATTGTCGAGTGATAGAATTGTTAGTTCGAATTATATCTTCACTAGATTGTGTACAGAGTGATTTACTAGTTTAACCGTCATTATAAATTCTCTAAGTTACTGTGTTACAGTGGATAGCAGAATAAATTATTATTTCTAGCTAAAACCCATTCAGCTATAAATAAATTTAATTAAATTGCTAGTAACCAGTCAGAGAACATTTTAACGAACTAAGTAAATGCACTGATTCATCATGAGTGTTGACGAGATATGTATTTATTTCTAATTCATGATGATTGATTTTTTTTAATGACTAGAATTTATTTCACTAGAGTTTTAAACGATAAGATAAGCTCTAAGTTTGCAGTTTATAATTTAAGTTAAATGACCGAAGTGAACATATTCTATTTACGCGTACGGTCGTGTATACTATATTAGGGTTGAGTATTTATGTTTTTCTCTTCCTTTTATACAGTATCTGGGTCAAGCCCAAAACCTACCAGCGGTTTCTGTTTATGTATAGCAGAGAATAACTAGACGAAAAGAACTATGTTTCTGAAATTTATATTGTACCTTGCATTGAGTTCCAGAGTTCTTTTCCAATAATCACAGTTTTGCAGTCGGCCCGTGGTGGCGACTAAATCAAACATTTAACAGAATCAAACCTGTGACATTACTTGTATAACAACCACTGTGTTGAGAAGAAGATAAATCCTAAACAGAGTTATTTACCGGCAACTCGAGGTAACGATCGATTAATTCAAGCTACTGTACCCTTGTGAACATTAGACCTCTTAATTATTTACTACCTGGATAAAAATTGAAGTGACATTTATCAGCATCCTACGTACCATAGTGAAGCGAGCGCTTCCCAAGATTCGAATTTATTAGCAATGGAGAAGCTGGGGCTTGTTTCGCCTAAACACACCATTGGATGGGCTGTATGTTCCTTAAACAATTGTTCCAGATGTGGTGAGAGTGCCTATTAGGTAAGAGAGCATGTCTTGTGATCACAAGTGTGTCAGAGCGAGAAAATGCAGGGATGATTAATTCTTTGATTATATAATCCATATATCCATTGATTGTTTTTCTTCTTAAAGATTACATATGCTATCTTTTTTCAGAGTAGATTACAGGAAAAACTTGTTATTTACGGTAAAGAGAAATCCTAGACCATAGTGTATAAATCTGTGACACTTTGGGGCGAATAACTTCTCTTATAACGGGATCTTGGTTCAACAGAGGGGGAAAGGATTACACCTATGGGTCAACTCTGTTATTGATTCCTTAACCTATGTTTATTTGTGTATTGATTTGATAGTCTAAATTTATTTACTGTGTTGTGAAATTCTTTATGATAAATAAAATTTACATAAACTTATTCAAGTGTGTCGGTCAGCTCGTCCCAAAATATCTATATTCCATGGTTATAGTTTTCACGTTTGTACGTCAAACTGTCGTCACTTATGTGTGTGTGTCGGTGAGTGGTTGATATATAGTACATCTATATAACTGAGTTATCTGTCTGACAAATGCTTTCTGTTGTAGAGATAGGCTGAGCGAGAGGATCTCCTCGAGTCTCAGGGACAGAATTACCTAGTTTCCACCATCTCACTCGTGAAAATCTATTTCTATTATTATCTCTCACTGAGTCACCTCAGGTTCTAATCTATTCAGAAGGGACCAATCTGTGTCTTAATTCCTCTATCATAAATCTACGACAAATGTGTTCTCGTCCGACGGATTTTTGAACTTAGAATAGGAAAACGAGACGACAAATATCAGCTTGTCTGCGGGATTAATTTTCTTTATTCTGAAATAGAGTAAGATTGTGATGTCTCGTGAATTGTAATAACTTTAAAAATATTATCCCCTAGAATAACGATCTGTTTATTGGCTTGCTGACCACACTATATTAGTATTGTTTTTCCACAGCATTATTTAATATTATCATTGGATTTAAAGCTTGATGTTTGTCAGAGTATGTTATGTATTGATTTTGTAAAACTTAACCGCTGGCAGTGTTTGTGATTGTGAAACAATCACAGGGTTTTGAAGCAGAAGGTGTTTTGAACTAAGTTAAGAAGTGCGTTCGGACCATAATTTTTTTCGTCCAGTTAATTGCCTCCCTTACCCGATCTGACTTCAGGGGTGAACTTGTAGTTGATTTAAAAATTAAGGGAAATTTTTTTTCTCCTTAAATTTTTGCAATAATTGTTTTGTTTCCACTGTAGCAACTTATTTTTGTTAGTGATTAATCTTAACTACCATTTATTTGGCAGAGTCGCTTGCATTTAGAGCCTTTAGACTCGAGCCAGTAATAGCAGCGATAGTTAGATAACTAATATTATAGGAGGAGGTATCCCAGTTAAATACAATATTTATTTTGTTTGATTTTCTTTTAAGTGGTAGAGAACCAGTGTATCCTTTTTCTTACTTCCTTCTCGATTAACACTCAGTCAGTTCTTCACATTGGCAGAGCGGGCAAAGCTTAAGGCAAATGCTCAGAGAGGAAGCAAGAGAAGAGGGATTGACGGAGAGGAAGCGAAAGCTTTTGTCAGGGACGAACTCGACAAATATGATGCGGAACAGAAGGAAAAAGCAGCCGAAGCTAGAGAGCAGAGGAAGGTTGAGGAAGAAATGGAAATTCGCAGGGAAAGAGAGAACGAGGGACAGCATGAGAAGGAGAGGGAGGAGAGACAGCATGAGCTGGCGCTTAAAGCTCTAGAGGTTCAAAGCCGTGTGGCTGCCTCTACCTCCAGCAATGGAGAGTCTTCTCCTCATTCTTCTTTAACTGATCAATCTAACACTCAATCTCGTCATTTAGCAGCTATGTCTTTTGGTCTAGAATCTTTCCCTTGTCCTAATGAGAAGATTGAAACGTGGCTAGAAAAATTTGAGAAAATGGCCATTCTGTACGGTTTAGAGAGGTCGCGTTGGTGTATGTTACTTTCCCAGGCCCTAAAAGGTTCTGCTTATGATATTTACTCTAAACTGAAAAGCACCCAACAGGACAACTACGACGTGTTGAAGAAAGCTTTACTTGAGCGCTGTGAAATGAATGCGCAAAACTTTTTGCAACTGTTTCGCAACAGCAGAAAAGAGAATTCTGAAACTTTTCAGCAGTTCTCTTCTCGTCTGAAGGGATACTTGACAAAGTGTCTGGAGCTGTCACAGCTCGTCTCTACCTATGAAGGACTTGAGGAGTTCGTAATATGCGAACAGATAAAGAACACTTTGTCTGCTAACACCCGGAGATTTCTAGCTGAGCAGGGGGCAGAAAAGCTTGAAGACATTTTGGAAAAGTCTGAGCGATATCATAATGCGCTGGCCAAACTGCCGGCCACAAAACGTAAACCGACAGAAGAGCCTTTTCGAAAGAATAATCTAGACCAATCTTCTCATGCTTCTCACCAGAATAACCACAGAGAAACAGGACACAAGAATCCCAATCCTGAAAAGTCTAAGTTCTACAAAAACAAGTACCCCACCAGTAACATACAGACTGATCAACCCAACCGTCCTACATAGCAGCGCGGTCAGAAAGGACACGGTGACAAAGGGAAAACCCCCGAGGACGTGACATATGGCCAGAGCGAGCACACCGAGCCTAAACGCATCGGATGCTTGCTAACAGTCTCGCAAGGTAGAATTAATGTCAGTGATTCTCAACCTGTGGGGGATAGACCCTCAACGCGAGGTACTGTTATTTTGAACAGTTTTTCAACTTTTTGTTTATTTGACACGGGCTTTCTTATGATTGCATTGTCGCCAGGCACCTGGTCAAACCCGGTAAAGAGACAGGAGAAACCGTCCAACTTTGTGGAGTTTCTAAGAGTGATGCACCTACAGCGCTTCCCATCGCATTGGTTCAGATCCACTCTGATTTTGTCAGAGGTGTGATCAAAGCGGCTGTTATGTATGACCCGATCTACTCAGTCATACTTGGCGGTTTATATGTGTTTATTGGGAAACCAGAAGAGCCAATTTTGGCAGCAGTAACTACAAGAGGGCAAACCAAGAAGGAACGGGAGCCTGCGCCAAATTTGTTACCTATGGAACTTAAAGAGGCGCAACAAAAGGACCCTACCTTGGCACCCTGCTTTAGGAAACTGCCCATGGCTAAGGACCCTAGACAGCACGGGGACATTTTTTCTAAGGATGGCGTACTGTATCGCAGAACGGGCAAGCCTGACCAAGGTTACAATCAGCTCCTAGTACCGAAACAGTACAGAAGCCAAATCTTAGAAATGGGGCACTCTCTTCCCTTTAGCGGACATATAGGACAGAACGCCACAAACCAACGGATAACTACTCATTATTGGTGGCCATGAATGAATACTGATATTATCAGGTATGTAAAATCCTGTGCCCAGTGCCAACGTGTGCCACCCAGGCAACGGACACCACCAGTTTCCATGGATGAAATGCCAGTAATGGGGACACCATTTGAACGGTTGTGATCGACATTTTAGGACCATTAGAAAGGACTAAAAGAAGGAATAGGTTCATCCTGACCTTAGTTGACACATGCACTTTATGGGAAGAAGCTATACCGCTTACATCCGCGGATGCCAATCATGTCGCAGAAGCCCTCGTGCAGATTTTTACTCGGTTGGGATTCCCTCAACAAGTGTTGACGGATAACGGATCGCCATACCGAAACCTGTTAATGGATGAGATCGTTAAGATCTTGAGGAACCAGCAGATCTACATAAAGCCTTATAATCCTGCTGGAAGTGGGCTATTAGAACGTTTCAACGGAAACCTCAACAAGTGAAACCTGAAGATTGGGATCTTTGTATTCCTGCAGCTTTATTTGGCTACAGAGAATCCCCTCATACTTCCACAGGATTCCCCCCAGCGACTATTTTATTCGGCAGTCCTATTAAGGGGCCGCTTGAAGCCTTACTTTAGTCACTGACAGACCAGAAGACTGATGAGACAGTTGTCTCAGCCAGTAAATATGTGTCGGATTTAAAGGAAAGTTACAGCTAGGATGGGATCTAGCAACGACCAACCTTAAGCGAGCATGCGCAAAGCCCGCAAACCGATACAGGAAAGCCGCGAAAGAAAGAGAATTGCAAGCAGGAGACAAAGTTTGTTGTTACTCCCTACCGGGAACAGCAAACTACGTATCGGATGGCAAGGGCCGTTTATCGTCCTGAAAAAGATCTCAAAGGCTAACTACCAGATCTCTATTAAAGGAAAGGAGAAGGTCTTCCATGTAAACCTGTTAAAGAAATACTTAGAAAGACCAGTGCCGTCCGCCGAACATCTCCTGGCGATTGCCAAAATTGAAGAAGATGACGATAGTGGCAGGGAATTTCCACTGCACACACACGAAATCTTTCAACAACGTCAAACTCGGCGAAACTCTTTCAAGCGCAAACGGAATGCATTCCAAAGAAAGGGAAAACGTGGAGCAGATTTGATGAATAGGATTTGAACAGAGAGGGAGGGGGAAGATGAGAGTGAAGATAACAGTCACCCAGACGCCACTGATATATGAAATCTCTTTCCATAAAGTGGACATGGAATGGTTTCATATCTTAAGCGGGGATGTCTGTGGTAGATTATGATTAAGTGATTTCATATATCTTTTTATTTATCTTTATTTTTTGCTTCTACCTTCTCTGTCACCTACGCCTGTAGGAATTTAACCCTCACATATTCAAACCTCTGTCTTTCTTATAATTTAGCAAGCAGTTTATGGCTGTTAGCATTTAAATGCATTCTCTTTGATGCAGGTTAGCGAGCAGACCGGGTCCCGCTCACCTGTAATTATCTCGGCAGCGATCATAAAAATCGCCGTAATGAGATCAGTCGGTGACGGAAAGGGGAGAAAATTCGTCTATTACCTTCGCCTGGATTCGTTCGTTGTAAGTTAATTTACAAGATGCGAACCGCTATATCAAAGACTCTCGCTATAATTCATTTACGACCACTTCTGCAGATGGCGAGAGTGAGGTGATAATATATGTAGATTCTATTTCATCTAGATCTTAATATAGACCTGGCTTCGGCAGTGGTGCGAAAAAGTTGTTTGATTCGCAGAATGAGATAGAATTTATGTAGATTTTCCAAAAGGTGCCAACATCTGGGCAAGAGTCTGCTAGTTACAACTTTCCCTTTGATTCTTTGTCAGTTTCAGATATTTATACCCAAGCAGTTTAGACTTCATTCATTCAGTACTGCCACAGCTTTAGAGATACATCTAGCGCGAGTTCTAGAATCACCGTAATAGTAGAGTCTTAGTTTCTTGTGGAGAAAATCTTAGAAGTTTGTGTGAAGGTAAAAATATATATGACTAGTATTGTCGAGTAATAGAATTGTTAGTTCGATTTATATCTTCACTAGATTGTGTGCATACTGATTTACTAGTTTAATCGTCATTGTAAATTCTCTAAGTTACTGTGTTACAGTGGATAGCAGAATAAATTATAATTTCTAGCTAAAACTCATTCAGCTATAAATAAATTTAATTAAATTGCTAGTAACCAGTCAGAGAACATTTTAACTACCTAAGTAAATGCACTGATTCATCATGAGTGTAGACGAGATATGTATTTATTTCTAATTCATGATGATTGATTTTTTTTAATGACTAGAATTTATTTTACGGGAGTTTTAAACGATAAGACAAGCTCTAAGTTTTGCGGTTTATAATTTAAGTTAAATGACCGAAGTGAACATATTCTATTTACGCGTAGGATCGTGTATACTATATTAGGGTTTCTTCTTCTTCTTCCTCTTCGTTCACCCTCAGATGTCAACTTGAATAAGTTCAAAGAAAGCAGTGGTCAGCCTGAGGCTGTTGATATATCCGTAGATTTTCTCCAGGAATGGTACTGGTGATGGCCATATGCGTCTTCTCTGTTCCTCATATGTTGGGCACCTTTGAAGCAGGTGTTCGGCAGTCATTTTACCAGTGCCACAGTCACACTCATCCGTAGTTCCTATCTTTAATTTGTTGAACAGATGGTATCTCAATCTGTTATGACCAGTGCGAAGTCTGAAGATTGCCACTTGTTCACTTCTGCTGAGCTGGTAATACGGATCATTTTTTGTGTGGCCTGGATGCTCTTCTTCCCACTTGTGCCTGTATCTGCGCTTGATAAAACTCTTGGACTCCTCATAGGTTATATTTGTGTCCAGCTGAGGAAGTTTTCCCCCTTCCTTTGCCAATCTGTCAGACTCTTCATTTCCAGGGATGTTGCAGTGAGAAGGGATCCACTGTATCACAACTCTTTTGTATTGCTGACATAGTCTGTGAAGTGTTACTCTTAGGTCATCCAGTTCAGCATTTATTTGACTTTTCAGTGTTGTAATCACTGACAGCGCATCTGAGAAGATAACTACTGGTCTCTCTGAGCTTTTTTCTGTCATTAGAATTTCTGATGCAGTTTTCATGGCCTCTGCCTCTGCTCTGAAGTTAGTTGAAAATTTTCCTGTTGCGACTGCTATCTTTTTTTGTGTGCCATTGCTTAAGCTCAGGAAGACTCCTCCACCCCCATCTTCTGTTGCATTAGTTGCTGATCCATCTGTGTACGCATGGATCCAGGTGTTGCTTGGGTAATGTTTCTCTATATATTTTGTGGTTAGGACTCTCCTTTCTGTTTCAGTTTGACTGTTCTTTCTCTCAATACCAGGAACATTTTCTATCATTTCAGGGAAGCACTGTTGTTTCCAAATTGGTAGCTTGTGTGCAGTACATATTGGCGTAGCTGTTGATATTGCATTTATGGGGTCTGCTCTCATCTTTGTTTTGACTGCCTCTACAAAGTTGCTTCGCTTCAGTCTTCCCCTTCCAAGTCCATTTATCCTCTGGTGCATTGGGTGATCTATCAGCCTCCTGAATTTCTCGGCTTGTTGCTGAGCTCTGCTATCTCTTCTATCCTCCATAGGCTGGAGGTGAGTAATCTTCTCCAACTCTTTTATTGGTGTTGATTTCATGCCCCCAGTTATGATTCTCATTGCTTGCTTTTGGGTTCTGTTTATTTTGTCAAAGTTCGACTTAGCGGCTGTTGACCATGCTGCAATGCCATATTCTAAGACTGGTCTCACTCGCCCAGTATATAGATTCTTTAGTACTCTCTCGTCTGCTCCCCAAACCGTGCCAGATAGTTTTTTCATGATTGCCATTCTCTGCCTTGCTCTTGTCCTGTTTTTCTCAATCTGGGTTTTCCAAGTCAAGCGGCGATCAAAGGTAATGCCTAGGTAGTTTGGATTGTCATCCAGATGTAGATTTTTCCCATTTAGCACCAATTTGGAGATCTGTGGTTTGTTAGAGAGAGAAAACACTGTAAATGATGTTTTCTCTTCATTTATCTTTACTAGCCATGCCTTGGCCCACTCCTCCAGTGATGTTAGGGCTTGCTGCATCCGAGTGCTTGCCGTAGAGATATATTCCTCTGAGATCCACAGGGCTAAGTCGTCTGCAAAGGAGGCATTGTGGGTTCTTCTTGGAATATTCTCTGATATGTCATTTATATATGTGAGGAACAATGTGGGTGACAGGACTCCCCCTTGGGGAACACCCTGCTCCAATACCATCTTCCTACTGGTCTGTCCTTGTAGTTGGACTCTGGCCGTTTTATTTTCAAGATAGTGGCTGATCCATTTGAACATTCTCCCACACACTTCACTTCTTTGCAGCTTGACTTTCAGTCCATCTTTCCAAACTTTGTCAAATGCTTTTTCTAGGTCCACCCAAACCACCAGTGTGTGCTTTTTTTCTTGGAAAGCATCCTCAATTTTCTGAGTTATATAAGTGATCTGGTCTTCAGTGGATCTGTGTTTCCTGAATCCTGCTTGCTGTGGGACTAAGAGATGTTTTTCCTCTAGATGCCACATAAGTCGAGTATTTATTATGCGCTCCATCAATTTTCCAACACAACTAAGTAGACTGATAGGTCTGTAGCCATTTGGTTCTGTCTGAACTTTGTCTTTCTTAGGTATTGGAATCAGTATGGCATCTTTCCATGCCTGTGGTACTATTCCTCTTTTCCAGCTGCAGTTTAGGATGGCCAGAAGCTTCTTTTTTGCCTTTGTTCCTAGGCCTGTTAGCATTTCATTGGTTATCCCATCTTTTCCGGGTGACTTCTTTTTCTTTAGCGCCCTCATTGCCTCTTCTAATTCTTGCATTGTTAACTTTGCCATCATGTGTTCTTCTGGTGCAAGCTTTTTGTTATCATGATTCCTTTGTTCATCAATGATGGCCTTTCTTCTGTCTATAGGGACATCAATGTGGTTTGCACCAGCATAGTGTTCCATGAGTGCATTTGCAGCTTTTTTCCCCGAGAGCATATTTTCACCTTGTTTGATTGTGATGTGACTTTTGTAGGGTTCTTCGTTGTTCAAAGCTCTAACTAGTTTCCACAGCTTGTTCACTTCTTTATCTAGGTTTAGATTGTCTGTTGTTTGCTTCCAACAGTCTCGTGTTGTTTGGTTTAATGTTCTTCTGTACTTTGCAGTGGTTGCTTTGAGCAAGATGTTTGCCTCAGTTGTTTGTTCTGTTTCTGCTGTGTCTCTGGCTTGTGCTACCTCATCTTCAAGTTTTTGCAGTTCTTCATTCCAGTATGGTTTATAGTTTATAATTTAAGTTAAATGACCGAAGTGAACATATTCTATTTACGCGTACGGTCGTGTATACTATATTAGGGTTGAGTATTTATGTTTTTCTCTTCCTTTTATACAGTATCTGGGTCAAGCCCAAAACCTACCAGCGGTTTCTGTTTATGTATAGCAGAGAATAACTAGACGAAAAGAACCATTTTTCTGAAATTTATATTGTACCTTGCATTGAGTTCCAGAGTTCTTTTCCAATAACCACAGTTTTACAGTCGGACCGTGGTGGCGACTAAATCAAACATTTAACAGAATCAAACCTGTGACATTACTTGTATAACAACCACTGTGTTCAGTAGAAGTGTCGTAGATTTTCGATAGGGGAATTAAGACATAGATTTTTCCCTTCTGAATAGAAATAGAACAGGTGATAGCTCAGTGAGAGGTAATGTAAAGAAAATAGATTTTCACGAGTGAGATGGTGGAAACTAATTAGAATCTGTCCCTGAAATCGAGAAGTCTCTCTCTTTCAGCCTATCTCTACAACAGAAAGTATTTTAGTCAGACAGTCTATTAGAACATATATAGTAATCTATATATATTACTCACATACACACACACATAAGTGACGACAGTTAGACGCACAGACGTGAAAAACTATAACAATGGAATCTAGATATTTTGGAACGAGCTGACCGACACACTTGAATAAAGTTTATGTAAATTTTATTAACATAAAGAAAATTGTCCACAACAAATAAGTTTGCTTATCAAGCACATATAAATACACATAGGTTAATGAATTACTAAAAGAATAATAGACCCATAGGTGTAATCCTTTCCCCCTCTGTTTAGCCCACGATCCCGTTAGAAGAAAAAGTTATAAATTTATACGCTATGGTCTAGGATTTCCCTCTATAGTTTAAGAACAGAGTTGATACATTAATCTATTCTAAGAGGAAAACAGCATTTAGCAACAAACTTGCATAATGAAATTACAAAGTGGGTGCATAAATCATACCATAAAGGAATCACTCAGTCCTGCTTTCTCTCTTTTCATTCACCCGTGGCCGCGGACGTACTTTCTTACCTACAAATTGATGTTTTTCTCCTTCAGGCGCAAGCTTTAGGACACACACCAACAGTGAATCTGTATTCTTATGATAAAGCGAATCCCAGCTCTGCAGATACAGGTTTCATCCAATGTTCCGGGGAGCATTCACTTCACAATTATATTTTAAGATTACTGTTAATGTCACTTGAATCAGTTCAGGTAAGAAATTATAAACGGGCTCACAAGGTCAGAATCTCGGGGTTTCCCGTACTTAGGAATAAGCAGGTTGGTAAACTTTTCTCAAATGTAAAATTCTTGGTCACACCACAATTAGTCTAACGTCGGAAATGTTACTGTTTGTAATTTATCTCGCCACAGGGGCTGAATGAACAATAAGATTGTTGGGAAGAATTATAATCTGGCTCGATAGGCCCAGTTATTGAATTTAGTATTAAAGTTCGTGAGATGAGTACTCTGTCTTTTTCTGGATGCAAACACAATGCCAGACAGATTGTAACTTGGAAACTCACTTATTTAAAATACAAAAATGTTTCTTCTAGGTTCTTCTCATATACTGAAACCGCTGGTAGATGTTGGACTTTACCCAGAATACTGTATAAAGAAAAAGAAACATACAGAATACTTAAACATAATATTATACACATCCTATCCTACCCTCGCGTAAAACATGATATTTACTTCGGTTATTAACTTTAAGTTAAAGACTATAAGCTTAGCGCTTGTCTCATCGTTTAACTTCCGTGAAATAAATTCTAGTCATTAAAAGAATCAATCATCATGAATTAGAAATACGTAAGTATCTCATCAATACTCAATGATGAATCAGTGCATTTACTAGTTAGTCATAATATTCTCAGACTGGTTACTAGCAATTTAACTAAATTTATTTATAGCTGTATGAGTTTTAGCTAGAAATTTTAATTTATTTTGCTATCCACTGTAACACAGTAACTTAAAGAATATAACTGACTTATCATTTAATCACTCTGCACAGAAATTAAACTATGAAAAAAATGAAATAGGCGATCTACCACTAAAATCACTCAACACTACTAGATATATATATATCTATTATTAGCGCAGAAGTAAAACGATCTCCAATCGACCAACTAAATGATGCTTCTATTAACAGAGATCTTAGAAATCGAAAGCTAGATGGTTCTAGTCTTTCTGGCTGTACTGGATGAATTAAGTTAGAATTTTGGAGTATATATCTCTCCGAAATCAGAGGAAGGTTACGTCTATAACCCGATCCGACTCATTTGCCAGATGTTAGCACCTACGTCCACATTTACATATTTCCTTGCTCATTCTACGAATGAAACGAATTCTACACACCCTTACCGAAACCAGACTTAACACCTACAGAACATTCTCTCGATCTGATCAGACACCAGCAATAAAACTCACAGTGTACGTTTTACACGTTCTGCTTCATATGGCCGTTCCCAGCTATCAATGTCTTTCATCTCAAATCTTTCACCGAGAATAATTAACTATAGGCGGACAGATCAGAGAAAAATAATAGACGATAGTCTTACTTCTTATCCCTGTCGAGAACGAATTAACACGTTTCGGTCTCATCAAAGAACTTAGCTTAACAGCAATAAAAGGCGTTGCTAAATTAGAAAGGAAAAAACAAAGGTATGAATGGGAGAGTATATCTTAACAATCGAGCGTATGCGAAAAAAGAAGGATCACAGAGCGAAAGAAAAGTAAAAGACAAGTGCAGAATAAAGAATAAATATCTAAAATTTATTAATCATAATATCTCTGCCACAGACGTCCTCCCTTTAAGATATGGAACCATTCCATATCTACTTTATGGACATAAATATCCGATATCAGTAGCTTAAGGGTTCCTGTTATCTGCACTCTCATCTTCCCCCTCCGACTCTGTCCAATTCTTATTCATGTCTGCTCCCAAAGTTTTCTTTCTCTGAAATGTCTTCCTTGTGCGCTTGAAAGAATGTCGCCGCTTTTGACCTCGTTGAAAGATTTCGTGTGTGTGCAGTAGAAATTCCCTGCCACTATCGCCATCTTCGTCAATTTTGGCGATCGCCAGGAGATGTTTGGAGGTTGGCACTGGTCTTTCCAAGTATTTCTTTAACAGATTTATATGGAAGACCTTCTCCTTTCCTTTAATTGAGATCTGGTAGTTAGCCTTAGAAATCTTTTTTAAGGACGGTCAACGGCCCTTGCCATCCGATACGTAGTTTGTTGTTCCCGGTAGGGAGTAACAACAAACTTTGTCTCCTGCTTGCAATTCTCTTTCTTTCGCGGCTTTCCTGTACCGGTTAGCGTGCTTTGCGCGTGCTCGTTTAAAGTTGGTCGTTGCTAGATCCCATCCTAGCTTTAACCTTTCCTTTAAATCCGACACATATTTACTGGCTGAGACAACTGTCTCATCAGCCTTGTGGTCTGTCAGCGACTGAAGTAAGGCTTCAAGCGGTCCATTGATAGGTCTGCCGAATAAAATAGTCGCTGGGGGAAATCCTGTGGAAGTATGAGGGGATTCTCTGTAGCCAAATAAAGCTGCAGGAATACAAAGATCCCAATCTTCCGGTTTCACTTGTCCCAGTTTACTTAACATCATGTTGAGGTTTCCGTTGACACGTTCTACTAATCCACTTCCGGCCGGATCATAAGGTTTTATGTAGATGTGCTGGTTCCTCAAGACCGTAACGATCTCATCCATTAACAGGTTTCGGTATGGAGATCCGTTATCCGTCAACACTTTTTGAGGGAATCCCAACCGAGTAAAAATCTGCACTAGTGTTTCTGCGACATGCTTGGCATCCGCGCCTGTAAGCGGTATAGCTTCTGCCCACATAGTGCATGTGTCAACTAAGGTCAGGAGAAACCTGTTCTTTCTTTTAGTCCTTTCTAATGGTCCTAAAATGTCGATCACTACCCGTTCAAATGGTGTTCCCATTATTGGCATTTCACCCAGAGAAACTGGGGGTGTCCGTTGCTTGGGTGACACACGTTGGCACTGGGCACAGGATTTCACATACCTGATAATATCAGTATTCATTCATGGCCACCAATAATGAGTAGTTATCCGTTGGTTTGTGGCGTTCTGTCCCATATGTCCGCTGAAGGGAAGAGAGTGCCCCATTTCTAGGATTTGCCTTCTGTACTGTTTCGGTACTAGGAGCTGATTGTAACCTTGGTCAGGCTTGCCCGTTCTGCGATAAAGTACGCCATCCTTAGAAAAAATGTCCCCGTGCTGTCTAGGGTCCTTAGCCATGGGCAGTTTCCTAAAGCAGGGTGCCAAAGTAGGGTCCTTTTGTTGCGCCTCTTTAAGTTCCATAGGTAACAAATTTGGCGCAGGCTCCCGTTCCTTCTTGGTTTGCCCTCTTGTAGTTGCTGCTGCCACAATTGGCTCTTCCGGTTTCCCAATAAACACATATCTACCACCAAGTATGACTGGGTAGATCGGGTCATCCATAACAACCGCTTTGATCACACCTCTGACAAAATCAGAGTGGATCTGAACCAATGCGATGGGAAGCGCTGTAGGTGCATCACTCTTAAGAACTCCACAATGTTGGACGGTTTCTCCTGTCTCTTTACCGGGTTTGACCAGGTGCCTGGCGACAATGCAATCATAAGAAAGCCCCGTGTCAAATAAACAAAAAGTTGAAGAACCGTTCAAAATAACAGTACCTCGTGTTGAGGGTCTATCCCCCACAGGTTGAGAATCACTGACATTAATTCTACCTTGCGAGACTGTTAGCAAGCATCCGATGCGTTTAGGCTCGGTGTGCTCGCTCTGATCATATGTCCCGTGCTCAGGGGTTTTCCCTTTGCCACCTTGTCCTTTCTGACCGCGCTGCCATGTAGGAAGGTTGGGTTGATCAGACTGTTTGTTGTTGGTGGGGTACTTGTTCTAGTAGAACTTAGACTTTTCAGGAGGGGGGTTTTGGGGTCCAGTTTCTCTGTGGTTATTCTGGTGAGAAGCATGAGAAGATTGGTCTAGATTATTCTTTCGAAAAGGCTCTTCTGTCGGTTTACGTTTTGTGGCCGGCAGTTTGGCCAGCGCATTATGATTAGAGGCGAGCTGTGACAGCTCTAGACACTTTGACAAGTATCCCTTCAGACGAGAAGAGAACTGCTGAAAAGTTTCAGAATTCTCTTTTCTGCTTTTGCGAAACAGTTGCACAAATTTTCGCGCTTTCATTTACACATTGTAAGCAGTACTTTTTAAACCCTGGGAAAGCTTCATACACCAACGCGACCTTTCTAAACCGTACAGAGTTGCCATTTTCTTAAATTTTTCTAGCCACGTGTCAATCTTCTCATTAGGACAAGGGAAAAATGCTAGAGTGAAGGACATAGCGGTGAGTTGAGGAGATTGAGTGTTAGAAGGATCAGTTAAGGAAGAATGCAGAGAAGACTCTCCATTGCTAGAGGTAGAGGCAGCACCACGACTTTGGACTTCTAGAGCTTTAAGCGCCAACTCGTGCTGTCCCTCTTCCCTCTCCTTCTCATGCTGTCTCTCCTCCCTCTCCTTCTCATGCTGTCTCTCCTTCTCTCTTTCGTTCTGCTGTCGTTCCTTCTCTCTTTCCTCCTGCTGCGCCCTGCAAGCTTCCATTTCTGCATCAATCCTCTTCTGCTCTCTAGCTTCGGCTGCTTTCCTTACCGCATCATATCTGTCAAGTTCTTCGTTGACAAACGCTTTCGCTTCTTCTCCCTGTAATCCCTCTTCCCTTGCTTCGTCTCTGAGCATCTGTCTAAGCTTTGCCCTCTCTGCCATTGCAAATAGGTGCCTGAGACTTAGTCAAGAACGAAGTAAGAAAAAAGATACACTGGTTCTCTACCACTTACGAGAAAATACACAAAATATTATTAATTGGGATACCTCCTCCTATAATATTAGTATCTAACTACCGCTGGTATTATTGGCAATAAAAGGCTCTAAATGCAAGCGACTATGCCAAATAAATGGTAGTTAAGATTAATCATTAACAAAAATAAGTTGCTACAATGGAAACAAAACAATTATTGCAAAAAATTTTAAGGATAAAAAAATATTTCCCTAAATTTAAAATCCACTACAAGTTCACCACTGAAGTCAGCTAGAGTAAGGGAGGCAATTAACAGGACGAAAATAAATAGTCCGAACGCACTCCTTAACTTAGTTCAAAACACCTTCTGCTTCAAAACCCTGGGATTGTTACGCAATCACAAATTCTACCAGCGGTTTAGTATTACAAAATCAACATATAACATAACTTCAGACAAAATCAACCTGTAAATCAAAATGTATAATACTCAATAATGCTGTGGAAAAAATTACTATTTGTGTGGTCAGCAAGCCCATAAACAGATCGTTAGTCTAGGGGATAATATTTTTATAGATACTAAAACTCACGAGGCATCACACTCTTACTCTATTTCAGAATAAAGAAAATAAATCCTTCAGACGAGCTAATATTTGCTTCCTATTCTAAGTTCAAAATCCCGTTAGACGAGAAATTGTATGTCTTACTTGCTCAGGATTTAAGTTCAATTCCCGGAAAAAGAGACCCCATTTGTTGTGTCGTTTTCCTGTCTAAGTTCAAAATATCCTTCAGACGAGCACACATTTGTCGTAGATTTTCGATAAGGGAATTAAGACATAGATTGGTCCCTTCTGAATAGAAATAGAACAGGTGATAGCTCAGTGAGAGGTAATGTAAAGAAAATAGATTTTCACGAGTGAGATGGTGGAAACTAATTAGAATCTGTCCCTGAAATCGAGAATTCTCTCTCTTTCAGCCTATCTCTACAACAGAAAGTATTTTAGTCAGACAGTCTATTAGAACATATATAGTACAGTAATCTATATATATCACTCACATACACACACACATAAGTGACGACAGTTAGACGCACAGACGTGAAAAACTATAACAATGGAATCTAGATATTTTGGAACGAGCTGACCGACACACTTGAATAAAGTTTATGTAAATTTTATTAACATAAAGAAAATTGTCCACAACAAATAAGTTTGCTTATCAAGCACATATAAATACACTATGGTTAATGAATTACTAAAAGAATAATAGACCCATAGGTGTAATCCTTTCCCCCTCTGTTTAGCCCACGATCCCGTTAGAAGAAAAAGTTATAGATTTATATGCTATGGTCTAGGATTTCCCTCTATAGTTTAAGAACAGAGTTGATACATTAATCTATTCTAAGAGGAAAACAGCATTTAGCAACAAACTTGCATAATGAAATTACAAAAGTGGGTGCACACACCAAATCATCTGTAACCTTTTGATAAAGCGAATCACTCAGATACAGGTTCATCCAATTTCCGGGGAGCATTCACTTCACATTACCCAGTTATTGAATTTAGTATTAAAGTTCGTGAGATGAGTACTCTGTCTTTTTCTGGATGCAAACACAATGCCAGACAGATTGTAACTTGGAAACTCACTTATTTAAATTACAAAAATGTTTCTTCTAGGTTCTTTTTATACACTGAAACCGCTGGTAGATGTTGGGCTTCACCCAGAATACTGTATAAAGAAATGAAACATACAGAATACTTAAACATAATATTATACACATCCTATCCTATACTCGCGTAAAACATAATATTCACTTCGGTTATTAACTTTATGTTAAAGACTATAAGCTTAGCGCTTGTCTCATCGTTTAACTTCCGTGAAATAAATTCTAGTCATTAAAAGAATCAATGATCATGAATTAGAAATACGTAAGTATCTCATTAATACGCAATGATGAATAATTAACTCTAGGCGGACAGATCAGAGAAAAATAATAGACGATAGTCTTACTTCTTATCTCTGTCGAGAACGAATTAACATGATTCGGTCTCATCAAAGAACTTAGCTTAACAGCAATAAAATGCGTTGCTAAATTAGAAAGGAAAAAACAAAGGTATGAATGGGAGAGTATATCTTAACAATCGAGCGTATGCGAAAAAAGAAGGATAACAGAGCGAAAGAAAAGTAAAAGACAAGTGCTGAATAAAGAAAAAATATCTGAAATTTATTAATCATAATATCTCTGCCACAAGAAGATAAATCCTAAACAGAGTTATTTACCGGCAACTCGAGGTAACGATCGATTAATTCAAGCTACTGTACCCTTGTGAACATTAGACCTCTTAATTATTTACTACCTGGACACAAATTGAAGTGACATTTATCAGCATCCTACGTACCATAGTGAAGCGAGCGCTTCCCAAGATTCGAATTTATTAGCATTGGAGAAGCTGGGGCTTGTTTTGCCTAAACACACCATTGGATGGGCTGTATGTTCCTTAAACAATTGTTCCAGATGTGGTGAGAGTGCCTATTAGGTAAGAGAGCATGTCTTGTGATCACAAGTGTGTCAGGGCGAGAAAATGAAGGGATGATTAATTCTTTGATTCTATAATCCATATATCCATTGATTGTTTTTCTTCTTAAAGATTACATATGCTATCTTTTTTCAGAGTAGATTACAGGAAAAAACCTCTGTTATTTACGGTAGAGAGAAATCCTAGACCATAGTGTATAAATCTGTGACTCTTTGGGGCGAATAACTTCTCTTATTCTTGGTTCAACAGAGGGGGAAAGGATTACACCTATGGGTCAACTCTGTTATTGATTCCTTAACCTATGTTCATTTGTGTATTGATTTGATAGTCTAAATTTATTTACTGTGTTGTGAAATTCTTTATGATAAATAAAATTTACATAAATTTATTCAAGTGTGTCGATCAGCTTGTCCCAAAATATCTATATTCCATGGTTATGTGTGTGTGTGTCAGTGAGTGGTTGATATATAGTACATCTATATAACTGAGTTATCTATCTGACAAATACTTTCTGTTGTAGAGATAGGCTGAGCGAGAAGATCTCCTCGAGTCTCAGGGACAGAATTACCTAATTTCCACCATCTCACTCGTGAAAATCTATTTCTATTATTATCTCTCACTGAGTCACCTCAGGTTCTAGTCTATTCAGAAGGGACCAACCTGTGTTTTAATTCCCCTATCATAAATCTACGACAGTTTCCAAAGAGATTTCCTGTTCAAACTATCGAAGATTTTGTCATATACCGCACATCAGATATAAAGTGCAGAAATCAGCTCCAAGCTCTTGTGGTGAAGTGGGATGTTATAAATACTTATAGGGAACTTAGTGTCCTGACTGAGATCAGCTGTGAAGGTATCTATATCTATTAAGAGTAGTGTATTATAGAT
Source organism: Oreohelix idahoensis (assembly GCA_024509875.1). Lineage (NCBI taxonomy): Eukaryota > Metazoa > Mollusca > Gastropoda > Stylommatophora > Oreohelicidae > Oreohelix > Oreohelix idahoensis. The sequence continues at coordinate 717,716 of JAMPIV010017004.1, read as the reverse complement.
AACCTTACTTGCTACCACATATCTATATATCTCAGTCAGAATTATTCTGGAATAGTGTGATGCTACGTTATGTGTCTAGGGTATGAGTATGGTGAAGTGTAAGTCACAACAACAGACAGATAAACAATTTAATTTAATCCACTACTCTTGACAACACTGTGACACTCACATACATATAACACTCTACAAAGATATCTTAAAAGAGTCACTGATAAACTTTCAGATAACAATATGTATTCATTACTGGCATGAATGAATATGTGTCCTGATTCAACTACAAGGGAACCAGGAATCACAATCAATTTAAATTACAAGTTATGTACAGAATGTATTTAATATGAATATTGTAGTGACATATATTATTACAAATGTTCTATGTGTGTCAGTTGTGTAGTAGTAAAATGAGGTAATACTGGTTTTGTTTTGTTCAAGCTCTGTTGGTATTTGTCATCATGACTTCAATAGTTTGTCTTTAGGGACTAGTATTGGAGATGTTCACAGTTCCTGATTTTAAGACAAGTAAATTCCCCTCTTAATGTTAATTTTAAAAAGTCAGTTCAAGATGAGGGGACATAATGTTGAGCTCAGCTGGCCAATTCGCTTATCTGGCGTGATGGCGGCAGGAAAGGACTCCTCTGCTCGAATTCTCCTCTGGGCTCAGGAGACACCTCACTGATAGCTAAAAAGACCAAGGAGTATGCTGTCCGACTCAGGATTCAGCAAAGCTCTGACCAGGTGCTGCTCAGTACCATCAAGACCACTGTCCCTGAAATCAAGAAGGATGTACCTTCTACTTCATAACTAATTTATATTTTCTTTTTACACTGATCACAATACATCACAAACATTGCGTTCAGAGCGTTAGGCCAACAGTCAGCTTCATCTGAAATACTTTATTCCAGTATTACCCTTCCTAATGGTTACTACGCCTCTGCACTTCCAGCATTATTTCTTTCTAGTCAATCATCCAGGTGTCAGTGTACTGTTTGGCCATTCCATGCCGTTTTACTTCTCTCCGACACCCTCTGTTCAGGCTGGAGCATTTTAGGCTTTACCTCACGTTTGCCACTGAACTACACATATATATACAGGCATAAATCAACAATTCACATTCAATTTTCATAAAAAGATATTAAATGGTTCAAGCTTACCACAATTCATACGAATAACACAGATACGTTGATTAGCAATGAATTCTGGCACAAACTGGCACAAATTTCCATCTGCTTATCTTCCAGGCTTTTATTGAGCAAAATTTTAGCTGGCTTCAACGCACTGATGCTTTATCAAGCTATTTTAAACAAGTGGTTTCGAACTAACGCTCCCAAGTGTGTATATCAGCGAGTCTGACCAATGAGCCCCGTTTCGACAAGTGTTTGAAAAAATGTTACCTTTCCCCGTTTCCCCTAACAACCAAGATAGTATTTATAGCCCGACCAATCGTGGTTAGGCTTTCATTTGTTGCGCTCCAATCAATTTGGAGTTTACATGGTAGGCTATTTCTGTAACGTAAATTTTTTTCAAACACGTTAAAAAAAAATCTTATGAGCAGAAATGATTTTATGCTGTCAGGCACCCTCACTATTTTATTTTGGGTATAATTTATTAATTCCTGGACTATTTGCGTAACGTTTTACATATTATTTGTCAGCAAGCCCTAAGGAACCCAAAAATACAAATTTAAAGGAGCTACGTGGCTGCGTTCAAAATATGCAATTTCTTTTACCTCCTGTTTCGAAGATGTTCTGTCTGGGTACTGTTATGTTCTCAACCGTAAACCCATCTAATGTTATCTTTTCTAATAAGAGTTTTTTATGATTTATAAACCTAACTCTGGGAAAGGGTAGTGTATTTTATCACTGTCCGTCTGAAAAAGTTAGTGCTTGTAGACTTACACGCGTGATAGTAGTAATTGTGTATCGCGCGACGCGTGTTTAATGTTCGGCTTTCTGCCTCTCCCTTCTCGCTATCCTTTTGTCCATCTGTTCGTTCGTTTTGGTAACGTAATGTAGAAAAAGACATGAATGGAATTTAAAATTTAGGTCATTACGCAGTCTGCCTCTTAATGTTTTTCCAAGAAATACAGCACACGTTTCATTGAAGAAAGCGGGTATAATACAGTAAGCTTTTACTATCAACGTGAAAGCGTTACAATTTGCAGACGAAGCAGAAAACAAGGGGGATTTCGAGTACATTCCTTGTGACAGCACTGTCATTTTACCATTGCTCTTCTCTTTATTAATTTTATTTGTTAGGCTTCATATTTACCTAATAATTTATATATGTGGATTAGAATATTTCATGACACCTCCCCTCTTAAAACAGACATTATATGTCAGTCCTTTATTCTATATACACATAGAGAAATTTATTATTATTTCTGGGGTTTACGGTGATTCTCATCACACGGATGGCGGCTTAAAAAATCCGCTCCCAGATTGGTTTTTCCAGATATATATTCAATGCTAAAATTATATGGAGCCAGAAGCAAAGACCATCGGAGTAACCTAGAGTTCTCATGCTTAGCCTGTGCTAAAAACGATAAAGGTTTGTGGTCAGTTTGCAACTTAAATGCCTTCCCATATAGATAAATATTGAATTTCTTTATTGCCCATATTACTGCAAAACATTCTTTTTCGCTAGTTGAGTAGTTGATTTCAGCTTTATTCAACTTTCTGCTAGCATATGCCACTGGGCTTAATTCCCCATCCAATGCATCTGATTTCTGTAGTAAAGTTGCACCTAACCCAATATTACTTGCATCCGTCCTTACTATGAATTCTTGACTTAAGTCAGGTAATTTCAAAATGGGTTTACTTGTGAGCTTTTCCTTCAATTCTTGGTAAGTCATTTCACATTGTGGAGTCCATGTAATGCGATCTGGATGTCCTTTACGTGTCAATTCAGTTAACGGTGCACATATGGAATTAAAGTTTTTGATATACTTCTGGTAGAAACCACATAATGAGACAAAGGATCTCACGTCCTTCTTGGTTTGTGGTCTCGGGGCTTTCTGTAGTTTCTCTAAGTTCTTTGGGTCAGGGGTCATGTTTCCCTGATAAACTGTGTGTCCCAAAAATTCCAATTCTTTACATCCAACGCAACATTTGGTTGGTCGGGCTGTTAACTTTGCCTCCCTAAGTCGATCAAACAGCATGTTCAGAGAGTCAATGTGTTCCTCAAATGTTTCTGTTGCTATAAGGATATCATCCATAAAATTTGTTATACAGGGATTATTCAGAGGATCCAATAATTTTCTCATCATTCTAGAGAAGACACTAGGCGCATTCTTCAATCCAAATGGCAATCTATTAAACTCATAGTGTCCTTCTGAGGTACTAAAAGCTAGGTATGGTCTAACCTCAGGCTTTACTGGAATCTGATAGTATCCTTTACTCAGATCCACTTTTGAGAAATATTTAGCTTTATTTAGTCTGGCAAACAGCTGATTTGTATCCGGCAATGGATCCACCTGTCCTTCTGTAATAGCATTCAGTCTCCTGTAATCTATACAGAGTCTATGTTCTCCAGAGGGCTTCCTTAAGAGTACAACACCGGAACTATACGAAGACTCACTGTGCGAAATAATTCCTTCCTTCAACAGATAGTCTATCTCTTCCTTCAAAGCTTTTTCCTTAGCAAACGGAATCGAATATGGTTTCATACAGACAGGTGTGGAGTCTATGAGTTTCATATCATATTCCAATAGGTTTGTATGCCCTGGTCGGTCTGTTAACACCTCTGCATGATTCTTTAGAACCTGTTGCACTCTCTCTTTCTGAGTTTTCGTTAAATGTGTACTGATTTTCACCTGTGCTGCTGTCTCACAGGGGTGTAATGGATATTCAAATGATGAAAGTGGTTCCTTTTTCATCTCCATGGCGATGGACAAGGTCAACAAGTGTGTCTCTTCCTGATGCAGGAGATTCACATGATAGATTTTTTCTTTCCCCTTCTTATCTATCTTATAATTTGTTCTAGACACCTTCTCTAGAACTGTATATGGACCCTGCCATCCAATTTGTAACTTATTCTGACTCCCGGGCAAAAGAAGCAGTACCTTCTCTCCCACAGCCAAATTTCTGTCTTTCGCCTTCCTGTTATAATAGGCAGCATGTTTCTTCCTGGCTTGTTTCAAATTTTCATTGGCAAGTTTCCAGCCAGTTTTCAACCGAGTGGTCAGCTCATTCACATATTGGTATGAAGATGTAATGTTTTCCTCTGCCTTTTCATCAGTCCACGTTCTTAACAAAGCTACATATGGACCTTTAATTGTGTGGACCTATTTGTCCATGCACCGGTATGGTCTCTTCCACTCGAAGCTTTATAGTGATGATTTTTCCTCCCAGAATTATCATTCACAAAACGACCGCTACCAATTTTTCTTTTGGGGCTTTCTCCCCTCTTAAAATTCTTGATGAGAGATTTCCTCTCTACATCTTCTTCCTCCAGTTTGTTTAAGTCCGATTGAGGGATTGTCGGCTTATCCTGGGGTAAGACATCTTTTTGCACTCTCCGCATAGTGGCCATAGTAAAACAGTTAAGTGAAGCTTGTCCGTGAAAAGGGGCTTCCCATTCCATTTGGTCCACTTTATCAAATCTATATTTCTCTTTTTATTATCAGGCCTAATTTTGCCCCGTGGCGTGTCCAGGTCCTGATCCATGTTCCCACTTGTGGGTGTTCCCTCATGTGCTATGCTACACCTTTCTACAAAATTTTCAATGTCCCATCTTGCTTTGGGCCAATAATAATTGTGAGCCACCTTTTGAATGATGGTACCTATCTTCTCATGGTCCCCATCTGGTTTCACATGTAGGCTCCTTATTAATTCTGTCCTGTATCTTTTTGGAAGAACCAGCTGTCCGTGACCATGGGATCTAGTTCCGGCCTTCCTATACATCAACTTGTTTTTCATGTAAAAATCTCCCTTGCCTGGAGTTGTATGACAAGTTGACAATTTTCTGAAACAAGGCTTGAGTGTTTTATCCCCAGCCTGTGCCTTCCTCATCTCTTCTGGAGTGGTATCTAACATAATATCCTCCTCCTGTCTTGAGGTCGACCTGACCTGAAGGGTTGCCATATACACAGGTTTCCTTCTGCAACGGTCAGTGTCATGATTGTCCATCTGACAATTTTTACACCACCTTTTTCCTTGGTTGAAAGATTTTCTTTCATCATATTTCCTTTCATCGAATTGTGGGAATTTATTTTTATTGTCATACCGTGGCCTATCAAATTGGTGCTTACCTTTATTTTGATCCCTAGGATCAAATTTATTAAAGTTCTGTGGTGCCCTAAAGTTATCCACCTGTTTCTTTTTATTACCTGTTACCTCTGCTTGAGCTGCTTGATACCTTTCAGCAACATTTAGCAACTCACCCAGCCTCTCTGCACCTTGTTCCATGAGAAACTTTCTCAGGTCTGGAGCCATGGACTCTCTTAGTTGCTCTATAAGGACCATTTCCTTAAGATCTTGGGTTTTCCCCAGAGAAGTCCATTTCTCCAAGTATGTCTCTATGCGTGCAGAGAACTGGTGATAGGTTTCACCTGACAGTAGTTTAGCATTCCTAAATTTTTTCCTGTAAAACTCTGCATTCTTTTCATACCTTAACAAAAGAGCCTGCTTTAGCATGTCATAATTTTCCTGATCACCTCTGCTCATTTTTGCAAAAACTTCATAAGCTGCCCCACGAAGTCCCTGAGATAACTTTAAGCTCCACCTTTCTCTCTCTAACCCATACGTGGTAGCTAATAGTTCGTACCTATTTATATAGCTCTCAATATCATCGTCTTTCTCAACAAAATGATCTAAATGAAAGTTCATAGCTGAGGTCGAGGCTCCCTGAGTAACCGTAGCATCAGAGGCAAAGGGACTGGCACCATTTTCAGGAGCATGGCCTTGAAACTCAAACTCCCTTAGTCGTAACTCATGTTCCCTTTGTAATCTTTTATCTTCTGCTTCCCTTTCTGCAGCTAATCTCCTCTCTTCCCTTTCTGCAGCTAATCGTTTGTCTTCTCTTTCTGCCTCCAATTTCTTAGCCTCAGCCTCAATCTGCAACCTCTTAGTCTCAGCCTCAGCTTCAAACTGTAACTTCTTAATTCCCTGTCAGCCTCTAACTTTCTTTCGGCTTCAAACCTTCTTTCTTCACGTTCAATAAATTTGTCACATTCCGTCGTGACATAGGCAACCATAACTTGCCCATCTAATCCTAACTCTTTTGCAGTCTGAACCGCAGCAGATCGAAATTTGGCCAGGTCCGCCATTGTCTATTATGTAAATTTATACAATGTCTAACCAACAATTCAATCTCTAATGGACAACACAGGCACCGTGAGCTCAACCTTATTTAATTCCACCCAAGGATACCTTTTAATTCTTATATTCCCTGAAGTGAATTACCCCCAATATTTTTAATAGTTAAAGATTCAAAATCCCGGACGAGCCCCCAATATATGTGGTGAAGTGGGATGTTATAAATACTTATAGGGAACTTAGTGTCCTGACTGAGATCAGCTGTGAAGGTATCTATATCTATTAAGAGTAGTGTATTATAGATAACCTTACTTGCTACCACATATCTATATATCTCAGTCAGAATTATTCTGGAATAGTGTGATGCTACGTTATGTGTCTAGGGTATGAGTATGGTGAAGTGTAAGTCACAACAACAGACAGATAAACAATTTAATTTAATCCACTACTCTTGACAACACTGTGACACTCACATACATATAACACTCTACAAAGATATCTGATAAGGGTGGATTTGAGCTGAAGTGGTAACTTGCCACCCTTATCGACACCTGGTATTAAAGTGTAAGATGTAGGTGTCTTCTCTGATTTAGGATGTTGCTGTGTATGTGGTAGTGGAACAGTTCACAGGGTTATCACACAGGCAACATGACGTGTAGAGTCATAGAAAGGGTAACTTCGTTGTATAAGTTTCTTCTATTTATTGCACGCCACAAAACAGTCATGATACTTATGACATCAACATAGTTAACGAGTTCAGCAAGATGATATGGCACATTGAAAACAATTTCTGTAGTCAGCAATGACAGCTGTTGTATATATGCGTCATAAGACATCACAGTTCAATAGATTCAGAAATTCATAAATCATAGAGTTCTAGTTCGTGAAGCTGTATATAAATAATAATAATAATTTCTGCAACAGTGTCAACTGCAGGTTATCACTGTTCATAGACAATAATAATAATATTCCCCTCCTGATGCTAGCAGATCAGATGTATACAATCAGTCCGTTTACTGTCTGCACGTGAATAGCATACATGGGCTACAGGTCAGCTCGACCTTTATAATGTTCCTAAGTCTAACCATCTGACTTGGACGTGATCTCTGATATAACGAATCCTGGAACACAGACAATAGTCTTGTTGGTCTAGAGCGACCCATATATATTTAACTAGTTCAGGTATAAAGCTACCGGTGACTTAATCCTAGTCAAAGTACCTCTCCATTTTGAATCACACAGGCGAGCAAATAGGCGACAAAATGACGAACCTCTAGATGATAGCATAAAGTTCGATACAAGAGGAATTACCTTATTTCGGAAAATCAACCATGAACATATGCCTCCAGGCAGGCGTGAATAATACTGGGAAATAGTCTAGTTAGCTAACTAACTCACAAAGACCATGTATTTCCCTCAGAAAATCACAAGACGCAGGTCGCGTCTGCTCGCTTCTTAAACCATTTCTAAACTGCCGAACTGGGCGGAACACACAGAACGAACTCCCAGCTTTTGACATGCGCAGAACGACAATCTCTGAGTTGCCGTTCACAATAAGACGATTCTAAGAACATTCGAGATAAAAGTCTTACACAGTCGCGCCTTTTATGGTCATGAAAAGAAGCGTTAAGAAAGGTTTCAGACATCTACCATAGTTGACTGGTACTACCAAATAAGGAGATGTGGTCACGCTTCGTTCAAGAAATTATAGACCGAACGTGTCTCTATACAAGAGAAGGCAAACTCCTAAAAAATTGTAGTTTCGATAACTCGGATTATGTCCCTTTGACCATAGAAAACATAATACACACTTCAGTCAAAAAAATGATCATACATATGAAAAATGTTTATACAAACGAAAAATAATAATGATCCGTGCGTAACATTACCGCACCCTCCCGGGAAAAAAAAAATGAAACATTTTTTTTTTTTAAATCCTGGAGCCGGAAAAAATCTAGGCTCCTAACGCACGTATGATGCGTGGATATATACCTAACAAATTAGCTCAACGCATGGAGCGACACTGAGATCATATCTCAGATCCTTAGAGAAAAAATTTATCTAAGTATACGCTGATATATTCCAGGAAGGTGCCACCAACACACGCCACAATGATGGCAACAACATAATGACAATCAAATTATTCTCATACCAATATATGAAATTAAATATATTATGTGTTATCATACAATGTGTTGCAAATAGCGGTGTAATTTACTAATATACCGCACTATATTATTACATTATATAAAGTAACAGTAATTAATAAGTAATACATGTGTTGATCTTCGGTGACATAAAACATTCAATAGAAGAAGATGTGGACATCATCCGCTCCCAATGTAGGACAGGACTTGATATCCTCAAAGTTCCACAATGGACATAAACTCGCAGACTTCAATGATGTGCTGCGAAAATATCAATAACACAAATCTTAAAGACAACTGGTAAATTTCTTAATACAATCCTGAAAATAATTTATTTAAATGTGGCCGAGTGATCTTTTGGCCCGTATATCACTAACTAAGCCTTCTTAGATAATTACATGGTACAATGTTATAAATTTCCCTCAAAAAAAAAAAAGTGAGACAAAATCTACTAACATGTCATTATAACATTGGACTGTATATCAGGAAATATATATATATGACAGAAGAATCATGTGGAATCGTGTGGACATCTGGACAGAATGTCTGCCATTACATTATCCGAACCACGGATAGCTCGAACCGAGAAATGAAATGGTTGAAGAGCTATGGCATAACGAGTGGACCTCGAGCTCTTCAAGTTTTTGCTCTGAATAGCAGTAAGCGCTTTCTGGTCGGTTTCCACAATGAAATGTGCGCCTAGAAGAAATCTTTGTAACTTCAGAATAGACCATACCATAGCCAATAACTCACGGTCTAAAACCGAGTAATTCTTTTCTGCAGCGTTTAATTTCCTAGAGATATACATCACCGGATGCAAAGTATCAGAATACTCCTGCATTAGTGCTGCCCCAATCCCAGTTGACGAGGCGTCACTTCGAAGAACAAAAGTCTTCTCAATAGTAGGTAACTTAAGAATAGGTGGAGATGAAAATAGGGCTTTAACCTGGTCCAATGAGGATTGACATTCTTTAGACCAGCGGATCAGATTAGGCGACCCTTTCTTCAATAAAGTAGAAAGCGGTGCCATAATGGAGGACAGATTCGGAATGAATCGTCCGTAGAATTGAATCAAACCTAATAGACTCCTTACTTGTTTCTTCGTCTTAGGGACCGAAATGTTAAGTATTTTTGAAACATTGTGGTCCTCTGTCTTTAAAAGACCATGACCAACCCGATGACCTAGGAAAGAAATCTCGCTAAATCCTATAAAGGCTTTAGAGGGTTTTGCAGTCAAGTTATACTCGCGAAGAGTAGACAGTAATTCGTATAAACCCAAATAGTGATCTTCCCAAGAATCACTGAATAGACAGATATCATCTAGGTATGCTATGACATCTGTACGATATGCGAGAATTCGCCGCATCATGCGTACGAATGTAGCAGGGGCGTTCATAAGACCAAAAGGCATGAAATTCCATTGGAATAAACCCCTAGGTGTAGAAAAAGCTGTAAAAGGTTTGGCACGTTCAGTTAGCGGGACTTGCCAATAACCTTTAGACAAATCTAGTTTGGTAAAGAATCTAGAATTAGAAAGTTTATTGAGTAGCTCTTCTAATGAAGGCATAGGTTCAGCATCGAACTTCGTAACTTGGTTCAATTTGCGATAATCTACGCAAATGCGAATGTTATTATCCTTCTTTCGAACAATAACCATAGACGAAGAGTATGCTGAAGTGGATGGTTCAATGATTTCCAAACGTATCATTTCATCCAACTCTTTTTCGACTTGAGACTGGAAATGGATAGGTATTGGATATGGTCTGACTCTGATAGGATTGTGATCAGTTAGCACAATGTCATGTTCTATGACATGTGTGTGTCCCGGGATGTCTGTAAGAACATCCTGAAATGTTTGCAACATCGAAGAAACTTGTCGATGTTCCTCAGCGGAAAGATTTGGAGAAACGGTCACGTTTTTCCAAGATTCCGTAGAATAAAGTGGGACCATAGAAAGAGGAAGATTGACATCAGAAAAAGTAGTTTCCTCATCCTGTATAACTGACAGAGATGAGTACTGACCATGAGTTGCTTGTGAATTGTCCGTAGCCTGGAAAATAGGCTGCAAATAGTCAGGTCTTTCATAAAATTCTGTGAGCATATTTATGTGGAAAGTTTTATGCTTTCCATCAATATCGACAACATAGTCGACATCAGAAATTTTGGAGACTATTGCATATGGACCTTTCCATGCAATTAGAAGTCTGTTCTCCCTTGAAGGAAGTAGAACGAGAGCTTTGTCACCTGGACAAAGTTGTCGTAGACATCTATTCTTATTTGCAAACTGCCTTGCCTTTTCTTTAGCAAATTCTGAAGACGAAGTTGCTAGTTTGCATGCCTCGATGATCTTTTGCCTAAGAGCAATGACGTACTCATAAGAAGATTGAGTCTCATCGCTAATATTATCGGCAGTGATTAGATCGTGAAGTAAAGACATAGGGCCGCGCGGTTGCGCGCCAAAGACAAGTTCAAAAGGGGAAAACCCCGTATGTTCATTGGGGACCTCTCTATACGCAAAGAGAGCCGCGGGTAAGACCCTGTCCCAATCCTGAGGATGATCCTCAGTTATTTTACCAAGTAAAGTTTTCAGAGTCCTATTTAAACGTTCGACCAACCCATTAGACATTGGGTGATAGATACTGCTGAGAGACCTTTTAATGTGTAGCATAGACATTACCTGTGACATAGTGTCTGATATAAGTTGAGTGCCATGGTCTGACAATATTTCTCCGGGAAAACCCAAGCGAGAAAATATCAGCCAAAGAGCGTCTGCGATATCAGCAGTTGAGATGCTCTTGAGAGGTATTGCCTCTGGCCAACGTGTGCACATATCGACACATGTAAGGATAAATTGATGTCCTCTAGCCGACTTAATTCTAAAAGGACCGATAATATCTATTGCCATTTTTTGAAAAGGGCGAATAGGAATGTCAGCAGCCTGGATAGGCGCAGCATGTCGTGGTCCTTTAGATTTGACCTCCTGACATACTTTGCAAGAGCGACAGTACATTCGTATGTCCTTGCTCACAAATGGCCAAAAGAAAGCCGCAAGAACCCTCGACTTTGTACGGGAAAAACCCATATGTCCAGCACATTGCGAGTCATGAGCATGTTGCAATATTTGCAATCTCATGCTCTTAGGCACAAGAATTTGTGAATGAGTGGACGTAGTCGAGTCTTGTACCATACGTACAAGTACGCCGTTCTTCATAGAAATCCAAGATTTCCTATTAGTGTTCTGATTAGGATCACCTTTTTTTGCTAGAATGAAGAATTTTTGTAAAGAAGGATCTTCTTCTTGCAATTTGATAAATGAGTCACGTGTAATAGTCAAGTGACTATCTTGGTCATTTACTTCATCATTATTAGTTAATGAAGTTTGAGGTGGATCCAGAGCATGTGCTCTTGTGACCACCGCATTGGTAGCTTCAATGTTTTGCTCTTCCCAAACAGCAATCTGCTGTGGGGTACATTCCCTAACTCCGTGAATACGACCAATAATAAGGTCCGCAATAGGGTTTGGAAGTAGACACGCGTGGACCTCTCCCGTGAAGAAAGGAGTAGCAATGTGTATTATAGCAGTAGGATACTTTTCTAACGTGCCACCAAATGTGACACATTTGATGACTTTTCCTGTAGCACAGGATGGATCTACAAGAGATTGCCTAACGCCGACAGTAGTACATCCAGAATCAAACAACACTGAGACTGGATTACTATTTACTAGCCCCTTATGTAATATAAGAGAACCTCTCCCATTATGAGCAACATTAGCAGGAAGAGCGGGCAAAGGATGACCACAGCTTAGAGTACTAACGGTTTTCGGATCAAATAAAGTACTGCATTGGATACATTTATTTGCCCTACCAAAATCAAAAGATGAGCATCCGATAGCATTATGGTCTTTATCATTATTAACCTGTTTATCTGCTCCCTGAGATTCTTGTTGAACAGAGTTTGTCTGTTGATATCTTTTTCTCTTATGTTGCGATCTACCGCGACCATTATTGCCTCTGCAATTATCATTAAAGTCCCTACTGTAATTTTTATCCTGGTTTGAGTTCCAGTTTCCATAACTGTCATTACTATCTCTATGCTGTTGAGAACCTCTATTATCTTGGTATTGAGGTCTCTGCATAAAATATTTCCCTCTATACCGATTACCTTTGTGAAAATTTCTAAAGTTAACCGGAGTAGAATAACGTGTAGTATTCGGTTGTCTCCAGTTCTGGGAAGAAGAATCACCCTGGAATTGATCACTATGGTTCTGGGCATAATTACGATTACTCTTTTTATTGAAATTTTTCTGGCTACCCTGAAATTTACGCATAAAAATTGGGCCATAAGGTGCTGCCGAAGCAACTGGCAGACCTTCTTTCACCTTAGAGTTACTAATGGTTATGTGCGGATGCGCAGTAACATACTGGCTACAGTATTCTTCCATTTCTTTTATGTTTTTAGGCTTACGCTCATGAAGAAAAGATAGAAAAGCTTCATTAACAGAAGACATAACCTTATCTCTAAGTAGTAAATCCATAAGAGCTTCAAATGTATTTTCTGTCTTAGACAACTCAACCCATCGTAAAAAAGTAAGACGGATGCCTGAGATGAATTCAGAGAATTCAACTCCAGTTTCTGGTAACATGGTTTTAAATTTAAGACGATATCCGTCCTCGTTAAGTTGGTACTTCTTTAACAATGCCGCCCTGACAACCTCATAGTTGTTTTTGTCAGGCACATCTACCATACTCAACAAAGTCAAAGCATCACCTCTAAGTATCTTGGACAGATGATACACATATAATGTTTTATCTATATTATGCACATTACATGCACTTTCAAATCTATCTAGATAAAATGTTATATCATCGATTGAGGGATTAAATGCTGGTAGATTAAGCTTGAAATCCTTAGCATTAGTCTTATTTGACACCTTATTTGCATCATTAGCATTACCAGTGTTCAATAACTTTAACTTCTCTAACTCTAAAGCTAAGACTTTTTCATCATGTTCCATTTTTGCTTTTCTCTCATCAGCCTCTCTTTGTAACCTTCTTTCCTCAGCCTCAGCCTGTAACTTTCTTTCTTCAGCCTGGGCCTTTCACTTTTTTCGATCTTTTATTTTCAGCCTCTATTTCAAGTCTCTTATTTTCAGCTTCTTTTTCAAGTCTCTTATTTCAGCTTCTTTTTCAAGTCTCTTATTTTCAGCTTCTTTTTCAAGTCTCTTATTTTCAGCTTCTTTTTCAAGTCTCTTATTTTCAGCTTCTCTTTTTTGTTTTTCCATTTCCATTTGAAATCTTTTTTCCTCCACCTGCATCTGCAGTTTCTTTTGTTCTATTTCAGCCTCTATTCTCTTTTGTTCAGTTTGTTCTTTCATTTTCTTTTCTTCCGACTTCAATGCCTTGGCATATTGAACAGTCGCAAATTCTTCCAACTTATCACCTGTCTTCCCAAGGGCTTTACCCTGCTCAATAAAGTACTCAAATGTAGACATGATGTCTAAAATGTGAGTACAGAACCTGAAATAATTAATTATCTTATTTCAATGTTAAATAGCAACAAGACTTAATAAAGTGCTTGTATAATCTCTATGTTGAACCCAATCTCTGTGGGAAACAGGAGTTGACACCAACTTGTATTATCAAATGTATAATAATATCACAAGTCACCTCTTAATTAACAGTGCACTACCCAAATCAGTGCATAACCATCAGTTATTTATCATAACTGCACTACAATAGTGCATAAGCAAAAAACACCAGTTAGTTATGATAAGTGCACTATAGACCAATAGTGCATGAGCATATATTAACAATAGTGAAAGCTAACTATGCAAGAACTATGTAAACAATAACAAGACAATGTAAACAATAACAAAGGTCACCAACAATGTAAACAATAACAAAGATCAAAGTCAATGTAAACAACAACAAAGATCAGAGTCAATGTAAACAACAACAAAGATCAGAGTCAATGTAAACAATCAACAAAGATCAGAGTCAATGTAAACAATCAACAAAGATCAAACAATACGAAAACATTCGCATAAGTCAAATACACAAACAGCAAAACTAAAAAGAAATATGCGAAGATATGACTAACAAATGACGCTACAGTGTATACACAAAAATATACGTAAAGAACTGAATAATAGCAAAGGGGAGACCTACAAATACAAACAATCGAAATCGAAACTAAAAAACACAAAGAAAGAGAGAAAAGAAAAAAGAAAAAAAAATATATATATACAAGAAACAAAAATAAAGCACAACTCGTCACAACTAAACAGATATAGCAACGATTGTCGCTAGCAAATTTCACTGTAGGAAATTCGCACAGTCCCTAACGAAAACGCTAACAGTAGAACCTCTGTGACGTGGTATCTTCTACTGAAAGACACCGCCCAACCGAGAAAACCCGCTGAAATATAAACATATAAATATACAAATAACAAATAACATATAACATATAAACATGTATCATGAAAACAATAGGAGAAAGTGTGAAAGTACAGAAGGCTCAGTTAGAACATAAGGGCACAGTTCACAAACAAAACAGGCCACTTAACTTCTATAAATCCAGCGTCAGCACGGTGCAGAACAGGATGTAATCAGCATTCTGAGGATAATGATCCAACGTTGATTAACTTCTGCTCCCATAAACAGCCATGACGAAGGAAAATGAGCTTCTAATACTGCAACAGTTGTTACGGCACTTGACCTTCTGAATCTTCTAAATTGATTTAACCGGCACTTGACCTTCTGAACCCGCAACAGTACCCCTGAGACCGGAACAGTTGTTACGGCACTTGTCCTTCTTTTCACCAGATCAGGAAATCCATTCGCTCGGTACTTGTCCTTCTAATTTTACATAAACTTCAATATTGCCGAGCAGCGCCGGGTAGTTTCAAAATCAGCAACTGTCAGAAAATCCGGATACTTTCAATAAAATTTCTTGTAAGGTGGTAGTTGATGCTGTAGTTGTATCTAGTATGATGATGATGTCTGGGTTTGCTGACCCCCTTGATAGCTGGAATCAGAGTGAACCAACCTATGGCCACCAAAAATGATATGGTGCGCCAAAATATCAGATGATAGAACCAGCTCTGGCCACCAAAAATGATAAGGGTGGATTTGAGCTGAAGTGGTAACTTGCCACCCTTATCGACACCTGGTATTAAAGTGTAAGATGTAGGTGTCTTCTCTGATTTAGGATGTTGCTGTGTATGTGGTAGTGGAACAGTTCACAGGGTTATCACACAGGCAACATGACGTGTAGAGTCATAGAAAGGGTAACTTCGTTGTATAAGTTTCTTCTATTTATTGCACGCCACAAAACAGTCATGATACTTATGACATCAACATAGTTAACGAGTTCAGCAAGATGATATGGCACATTGAAAACAATTTCTGTAGTCAGCAATGACAGCTGTTGTATATATGCGTCATAAGACATCACAGTTCAATAGATTCAGAAATTCATAAATCATAGAGTTCTAGTTCGTGAAGCTGTATAAATAATAATAATAATTTCTGCAACAGTGTCAACTGCAGGTTATCACTGTTCATAGACAATAATAATAATATTCCCCTCCTGATGCTAGCAGATCAGATGTATACAATCAGTCCGTTTACTGTCTGCACGTGAATAGCATACATGGGCTACAGGTCAGCTCGACCGTTATAATGTTCCTAAGTCTAACCATCTGACTTGGACGTGATCTCTGATATAACGAATCCTGGAACACAGACAATAGTCTTGTTGGTCTAGAGCGACCCATATATATTTAACTAGTTCAGGTATAAAGCTACCGGTGACTTAATCCTAGTCAAAGTACCTCTCCATTTTGAATCACACAGGCGAGCAAATAGGCGACAAAATGACGAACCTCTAGATGATAGCATAAAGTTCGATACAAGAGGAATTACCTTATTTCGGAAAATCAACCATGAACATATGCCTCCAGGCAGGCGTGAATAATACTGGGAAATAGTCTAGTTAGCTAACTAACTCACAAAGACCATGTATTTCCCTCAGAAAATCACAAGACGCAGGTCGCGTCTGCTCGCTTCTTAAACCATTTCTAAACTGCCGAACTGGGCGGAACACACAGAACGAACTCCCAGCTTTTGACATGCGCAGAACGACAATCTCTGAGTTGCCGTTCACAATAAGACGATTCTAAGAACATTCGAGATAAAAGTCTTACACAGTCGCGCCTTTTATGGTCATGAAAAGAAGCGTTAAGAAAGGTTTCAGACATCTACCATAGTTGACTGGTACTACCAAATAAGGAGATGTGGTCACGCTTCGTTCAAGAAATTATAGACCGAACGTGTCTCTATACAAGAGAAGGCAAACTCCTAAAAAATTGTAGTTTCGATAACTCGGATTATGTCCCTTTGACCATAGAAAACATAATACACACTTCAGTCAAAAAAATGATCATACATATGAAAAATGTTTATACAAACGAAAAATAATAATGAAATGTTCTATGTGTGTCAGTTGTGTAGTAGTAAAATGAGGTAATACTGGTTTTGTTTTGTTCAAGCTCTGTTGGTATTTGTCATCATGACTTCAATAGTTTGTCTTTAGGGACTAGTATTGGAGATGTTCACAGTTCCTGATTTTAAGACAAGTAAATTCCCCTCTTAATGTTAATTTTAAAAAGTCAGTTCAAGATGAGGGGACATAATGTTGAGCTCAGCTGGCCAATTCGCTTATCTGGCGTGATGGCGGCAGGAAAGGACTCCTCTGCTCGAATTCTCCTCTGGGCTCAGGAGACACCTCACTGATAGCTAAAAAGACCAAGGAGTATGCTGTCCGACTCTGGATTCAGCAAAGCTCTGACCAGGTGCTGCTCAGTACCATCAAGACCACTGTCCCTGAAATCAAGAAGGATGTACCTTCTACTTCATAACTAATTTATATTTTCTTTTTACACTGATCACAATACATCACAAACATTGCGTTCAGAGCGTTAGGCCATATTCCAGTATTACCCTTCCTAATGGTTACTACGCCTCTGCACTTCCAGCATTATTTCTTTCTAGTCAATCATCCAGGTGTCAGTGTACTGTTTGGCCATTCCATGCCGTTTTACTTCTCTCCGACACCCTCTGTTCAGGCTGGAGCATTTTAGGCTTTACCTCACGTTTGCCACTGAACTACACATATATATACAGGCATAAATCAACAATTCACATTCAATTTTCATTAAAAGATATTAAATGGTTCAAGCTTACCACAATTCATACGAATAACACAGATACGTTGATTAGCAATGAATTCTGGCACAAACTGGCAAAAATTTCCATCTGCTTATCTTCCAGGCTTTTATTGAGCAAAATTTTAGCTGGCTTCAACGCACTGATGCTTTATCAAGCTATTTTAAACAAGTGGTTTCGAACTAACGCTCCCAAGTGTGTATATCAGCGAGTCTGACCAATGAGCCCCGTTTCGACAAGTGTTTGAAAAAATGTTACCTTTCCCCGTTTCCCCTAACAACCAAGATAGTATTTATAGCCCGACCAATCGTGGTTAGGCTTTCATTTGTTGCGCTCCAATCAATTTGGAGTTTACATGGTAGGCTATTTCTGTAACGTAAATTTTTTTCAAACACGTTATAAAAAATTTTATGAGCAGAAATGATTTCATGCTGTCAGGCAGCCTCACTATTTTATTTTGGGTATAATTTATTAATTCCTGGACTATTTGCGTAACGTTTTACATATTATTTGTCAGCAAGCCCTAAGGAACCCAAAAATACAAATTTAAAGGAGCTACGTGGCTGCGTTCAAAATATGCAATTTCTTTTACCTCCTGTTTCGAAGATGTTCTGTCTGGGTACTGTTATGTTCTCAACCGTAAACCCATCTAATGTTATCTTTTCTAATAAGAGTTTTTTTATGATTTATAAACCTAACTCTGGGAAAGGGTAGTGTATTTTATCACTGTCCGTCTGAAAAAGTTAGTGCTTGTAGACTTACACGCGTGATAGTAGTAATTGTGTATCGCGCGACGCGTGTTTAATGTTCGGCTTTCTGCCTCTCCCTTCTCGCTATCCTTTTGTCCATCTGTTCGTTCGTTTTGGTAACGTAATGTAGAAAAAGACATGAATGGAATTTAAAATTTAGGTCATTACGCAGTCTGCCTCTTAATGTTTTTCCAAGAAATACAGCACACGTTTCATTGAAGAAAGCGGGTATAATACAGTAAGCTTTTACTATCAACGTGAAAGCGTTACAATTTGCAGACGAAGCAGAAAACAAGGGGGATTTCGAGTACATTCCTTGTGACAGCACTGTCATTTTACCATTGCTCTTCTCTTTATTAATTTTATTTGTTAGGCTTCATATTTACCTAATAATTTATATATGTGGATTTGAATATTTCATGACAGCTCTATCCTGCTATTAAGGGCAGTGTGGCTATTAGATCTGTACAAGGGTCTGTTTTGTCGGAAGCCTGCCTGTTCTTTCCCTAGGTATCTATTGCGAGAATGTTCACATATTCTCAAGTATGATCCTGGTTAATATTTTCCCACGAGACACTCATGTTAACATTTGTGTTCTGTAATTGTTGTTCTCCAGCAAATCGTCATCCTTTGATAACTTGAACATATATCCTGCCTTCCAGTCTGCTGGTATTTCTGTTCTCTTTTAGACATTACCAAGCAGTCTGTATAATATCTCTATAAACTTGTCTGTGTCTGTTTTAATGGCCACCACTGAAATGCCATTTGTACCAACAGTTTTGCCATTTCTTAGAAGCTTTATGGCTTTCTGTACTTCTTCTTTATTTGGTATTTCACATTTAGCTTATAACTCATTTTCTGCTGGCTGGATATTTTCATGTTAACGTTTTTGTATTGTTGAATAGGTCTTTTATATTTCCTATGGCTGCAGCCTCCTCTACCTCTTTTGTTAGTTTATCAATATACGAGTATCTCATCTTGTCTCTCCTGATATTTTTTCTTGTTTGTTTCATCTAAATTTCGAAGGCCATGTCTCTGAAACTTCTGGCTTTGCTTCTATTCACATATACTTTCTTATGGTATCTACCTACTATCTTTCTGACAGCACCTGCTATTACCCATGCTTTGTGCTGGCGTATATTCCAAGAACTTCTCCATAGCTTCACTTCTTATATTTGTTAATTGCTGCCAGCGGTACATGCTTTGCACTCTAAAAGTCGAAGCACGTAGTTCATTCATTCATAACCCTCCACTCCCAAAGGAGCATAGGCCTTCAACAAACACATGCCAAGTCCTCCTGTCACGTGCCATCATCTCAAGTTCTTTCCACGTTCTCCTTATCATTTTCACATCTGTTTCCAGCTATCTTCTCCATGTGCTTCTTGGTCTACCCCTGCCTCGCTTGCCCTGGTGGTTCCAGAACAAGGATTGCCTTGTAATTCTATCAACAGGTTTCCTCAGTGTGTGTCCTATCCATCGCCATCGTCTTCTTCTCATCTCTTGTTCCACTGGCACTTGTCTAGTTCTTGTCCTCAGTTCCACATTGGTAACCTTGTCATACCATTTTAATCCTTCTATTCTACGCAAGCACCCATTTATGAAAGTCTGTAGCTTTTTGGTTGTTGTCTTTGTTGTTCTCCATGTCTCAGAGCCATACAATAGGACTGACTTCACATTTGAGTTGAAGATTCTTATTTTCGTGTTGGATCCGATTTCTCTTGATCTCCATATATTTCCCAATAAAATGAAAGCTCCTCTTGCTTTTTGTATTCTTATTTTGATATCACTGTCTGTCCTCCATCTTTGTCTATATTGCTGCCAAGATATATGTACGATTCTACATCTTGTATTGGTAGTAGTACTTACTAGATATTGTGACAGTACATTTTTGTTTCTTGATTTCTGAAGCTGTTTGATGTTAAGGACTATCTTCATTGCACATGGACAACTCCATCAGTGCTCCAATCTCCTCCCTTAGATCACACAAGGAGGATCTCAGCACAGTGCACGAACTCTGTAACACCGCCGGCGAGAATCCCAATGTGTGCATACAGGAATCACACATTCTATCAATATTTTTGTGGTGGGTAGGTTTCTAATTTTTTAATTTTGCCAGGGCAGCGGCCTTATGGCCTACTCTTTACTATTTTCAACTGTCGTGGGATTTTTAACAAGCGCAACTTGCACATAGGACTTCCAATTTTTTTCGCCCTTATCCGAGAAGGCTAAGCACCCGATCTCACTTTCCAGGAGACCAGAGGGAGTATGACATCATTAGGACCACTGGTTCTGAAAATAAAAATGTCCATCAATTATACTCCCTCTGTGACGGTATTGCCTTCCCTGCTTTGCAGTGGTGGTCCACCAGTGGCCGAAACTCAAGAGTATCTAATATGGGCTTCAAAGATATCTACCTTCGCACAAGATTACTCTTGGCAGAGATATAGATAGAAGGGTGATGACACTTCTATTACAAAGGGAGTCTTCGCAAGATATTCAGAATAAGCGAGAACAATACTGCTTTGGCTGAGTATGTTCACTCTGTAATTCTGCCGACGCTTTTGTGAAGCATTTAAGCACTTTTTAAGTTCAGCTCGTTTAAGCCCCCACCCCTGATTTACTCAGAGGAATTCTGTTATTCTAGTATAGCTCTGTTTAGAGTGTGTGTAGTAATTTCACTGAGACAAATATGCAGTAACTTTAAAATGATTAAATCGAAGTTAAATTTGTAACATTACAAATAACTAAATTTAATAATCACTTTAGGTTTAAACAGTTGGAAAATAATTTGAATAGTTATAGATCAAGAAAAGTTATCATCACAGTCTTTATGGAATGTGAGATGTTACAAGAAGTTCAAGTGGCAGCATATATTTGAACTTAGCTACCAAATGACGGTTCTGCTCCTTCTTATAAGTTGGTTCTTTTCACTCTGCTCAAGATCGTCTCTGATCAAGGTTGTCGGGGGTAGCTCGTTTCCCAGAAATGTCAAGGAGAGTCTACCACGTGGGTCCTTCGTCTTAAAGCTTAGGCCACTGTTCTCTTCTTGTTCCAGCCTGTGCAGGGGTGGTTCATGAATCATCATTCTTTATCCTGAGGCTGTCAGCCTCAAATGACTTTGACATCCACAAGCGAGTTTCACATACTAAAATTCACATGGTAATATATACATATATATATATGTTAGTTCACATGTTAGTAAGAAATATTAAATGTAAATCACAACTTACGCCAATCCTGACTCACAGACTTGTTGCTCAGATGAATAAAAGAGACTTGAATCGGCCTCTTACACGCGTTTGGGGTGTCGTTAATTTAATAAGTTCCCTCTCTGACTTCGTGTGTGGTCCTTCAGTTTCCTCAGTCCTGGTTTCCTTATTTAAAATGTTAGAGATTTTCTGGGTTATATTGTAAGTCCTGATGAATACTCCAAAAAAAAAAGGTGTCCGGTATATTAAGAAGGAATTCTGAATTCTAATTCTTCACTGTCGCAGACTGGTGTCTAGGCGAGCGATTTCTAAAGTGACATAGCTTGAGAAAATGATCAGATTATATTCCCTGCCTTCCCACGCCTTCGTTTGTCATGGAGTTAAATAAACGCTCCAATCATATTCAAACAGGTCGGGTTATGGGGTAATTTCAAAATATTCCAACATCGGATAAGTTTGAACGCAAGGCAGAGGTCAACTCTCCCATATATGGTAATAAGATGTCCTATGTCCGTGTGTACAAACTTACAGACAGATCGGTAAACTCCTACAACAGCGTGTTCAAAATCCTTACTTTATCAGAAAGTACAATTGTCATAACAAGTAGGACAGGAAACGCTTATGTCATAAGTTTCCGCCGCGCACACGAGATCTTGTGATAAACTTAGCCAAGCTGTGCCACTCTCTTGCGACTGCGAGTAATTATCTCAGCAAATCTGGGTAGCTTCAAGCAAAATGTGATTATTATCATTTACAGGGCGTGTCAAGCGATTCGACAATACTCAAATATCTGCTATTCAGCAAAAAATAACGAAGAAAGAAATAAATAAAAGTGCGATAATTGACAGCACATAATAAAAATCAGTACCACAAATGTACCGATACTGCCGGAGAGAAACAAAGATCGATAGGTGGCCGCCCCGTTTTGTCGCACCCTCAACTGGGAATCTGTTTTAAATTTAGATAGGTATAGAGAGTTATTTGGTCCCGTCTGAATAGAACAGAAAAAGTGGGTTTATCTGAGAAAGAAAGTGTTAGAATAGATTCCACGAGTGAATAGATTAAGGTGAAGATCTGTCTCTGGAATGAGTGAATTCTCTAGTCCAGCCTATCTATACGACTATCTTTAGAAGAAGACGATCTATCACACTTCCCTATAATGTTAATTATAAGTTATCTACACAGACACACACACACACACACACACAGTTATGTGACAACAAGATACACAAACGTGAAAACTATGGTAAATGGTGATTTGGGCTGACCAACACAGTTAATTAAGTTTTTGTTTAGTTTATTATCACTTAAACTCTTCACAACATCAAACATATAGAAATCAATAAAATCATAGGTTACAGAATTATGAAAATAACCCCATAAGTGCCTTCCCCTCTGTCGAGAAAAGATCCCACAAGAGGTAAATAACCCAAAAGGTCAAAGATTAACACTATGGTATAGAATAGACAGTATAGTAAAGAACAAAGTTTTTACTTGAGCTATCCCAGTAAAATAATCAGGTTAGCGAACAAAAAACCGAGAGTGTGTACAATGATTATAAAAAAAAAAAGAATATTCACTCCTCTTTCTCTCCTCTGTCAATCTGTGGCCACATACAATCTCGCTAACCTACTAGTTGGTTAACAACCTCTTGAACGTAAACATCAATGAAAATGTATCAAAATCCAGTGTTGTGCTTCTCCGAAGTGAGCCCCAGTTCCTCCACGAATAATTAATTTTCCTAATGGGGAACGCCTACTTTGGTGGTGCTTATTGGATTTGATAATGTCACATCAGATAGTTCATGTAGCAAAATATAAACCACGATCTAGTGTTCACAATAGACAGTTGACAGTACTTCCAATAGTTAAAGGAAACATCTGGTTGGTTAACTGTTAATAAAAAAATGCTGATGAGGGTATACCCTATCGGTTTTTCTCTCTGGGGGTGAGTGCCGATTATGAAACAATGTATTCCCCTGGATAAATCCACTTCGAAACAAAATTTTCAGAAGTCGGAAAAATATGTTATATGTATATATTTGGCCACAGCGGGCTGATAAAATTGAATGCAAAATCTGGGTATTTTGTATGTCCAATTATTATTATTCTTATTGTTTATAGTTTTGGACTCTCTCTGGATGAAGCAAGAGGACCTTACAGGTCAACCTCGAAGACCCGATACTAAATAAGAATTGTTACTGGTGCTATTAGACCGCTGGCAGCTGGTTTGTGATTCGAGTGCTAGATACGGAAGAAAAAAAACATATATAAACTGCTACTCATCTGTCCGTACGTTTTCCGCTATGGCATGTCGGGAAAGAAGGGTATGTGCCCTCTCCCGTATTGCCTGCGAGAAAAAGAACAGAGCACAAAGTTCTTTATTCAAGTTATCTATATGCGCAATTTAACAAAATCTGTCTGACACTACTAGCTAGTTGATTGTCGGCTGTTGTTTAGTCACATACCATTACTCTAGTCAATTATTTAATTACACACATTGAAGTATAAATGAATTCTATTCGGTCACTGATCCGTCACACTTTATAATACTAAGTCCGCTATGCCGTTTCTTCTTGTGTAAGAAGAAAATGGGGTATTAGGAATTACTTTACTCTGAATGAATTTCAAGAAATATCTATGCATTAGGTTTTTTCACTTATTTTTATCCGCTAGGGAATTTTATTGAATAAAATGGTTCCTAACACATTTTAACGCTTAAGCACAATTTCTATTACCACAAATCAGAAATTTAAATCCCCACGGGACAATTTAACACAATTAGTGAAGAAAAGGTACTAGTCCGTCGTGCTTAGATTCTCCAAGAATTTCTGAGTCACTCTAATACTGACTTTACGAGGACGGAGTATTTATACAGAAATGGTGTTTTTTCACTAAAGGTCGATATAAGTCACGCCTTCGGCCGTATCAGGGAAAATCTGCGGTTCGACTCCCGAAGTAAAGGATTCTACGGTTCGCTCCCTCGCTACGCCGAAACGGCATCAAAAAGACCTGACCATGCTAGCAGGCCTTCTTTGATTATCACCGACTGCCGTAGATCAGATAAATTACGTCCCCTGGGATCACGGACATCAAACAGTTACACTGCAAATTTCTGCCCGTCTTTTCCCTCTTCGAATAATCTAATTATCTCTGCGCGCGCTTCTGTCTGATCTGTCACTATCGATGATTGACGTCTCAGCTCGCTCGCGAACTCAGGTAAACACCCCGGTTTCTCTCCCCTCTTGTAAAGACGGTCGGGTGCTAAAATTTGTAAACGCTCATCAGCGCATGTAAAATATAAAAAATAGGCGTGGATTCAAAAGAGAGTCTACAGGCAGCGAATTGCATGGTTTTGCGTAAAACATTAGATGGGGAAGCAAAGGTGGACGGATCACTGTGGCTATATTTACATATATATGTGACAGAATCGAACCCGGTATCTCTAGAATTCGAGGCGGACGCCATACCTCTTACCACTCCGACACCCTTGCTGTAGCTGTGTGTTACAGTACATCTTCTGAGCGTCAGCTTTGCTTTGGCTAGGAAAAAATAGTTATATGATGGTCAGGTTTGAAATAAAACTTTTGTTTTGCAGATTCCTCTTTGTCATTGTTTGACGCATACAATTGACTCATATATAATTATAATATCAGTTTGACAGTTTGAAACTTTGCTGATATTATCCTGGGTCTTATTGCTTCCCATTATATACATGTTTCTGGGAGTCCTCTGACACATTTAGAGCCAGACTGTCACAGTGAATTGGAGAAAATATAAAATAATTATAACTTTAAATATCTACGAACTGAAATGAAAACTCAAAGAATAAATATTTTATGCAAAAATTATGGTCCAAGTAGTACAATTTTACATCTGATATAGGCTTCTACAATAGTAAACTAAGTCAACACAGACGAACAAAACGCGAACTGATATTCATGCTTTTCTGATAATAACAAATAAATAATTAGATAGGTATAATTTGAGTGGACGAATGGCAGGGTGGATAGGTTCAGTATGAGTGAATAAACAACAGGATGGATAGGTACAA
This sequence comes from Oreohelix idahoensis, assembly GCA_024509875.1. NCBI lineage: Eukaryota > Metazoa > Mollusca > Gastropoda > Stylommatophora > Oreohelicidae > Oreohelix > Oreohelix idahoensis. The sequence continues at coordinate 692,074 of JAMPIV010017004.1, read as the reverse complement.
TATGAATGGATAAGCAACAGGATGAATAGGTACAATCTGACTGAGAAATGACAGAATGGCTAGGAAATATTCTAGTGAATAGATGATTGGTTAATTAGGTTTAATTTAAGCGATTAAGTGGTGAGATAGATAGGTAACATTTAAATGGTAGTGTAGCAGATAGTTAGGTAAAAATAAAAAAAAAATGGACAAGTATAATTTGAGAATATAATGAGTGGAGTGGATAGGTAAAATCTGAGTAAAATGGGAGAATGGATAGGTAGAAAACAAGTGGATAACTGGTAGGATGAATAAGTAAAATGTGAGTGGCTAAATGATAGAATCGATGGATACAACGTGGGGGAATAAGTGTCAAGATAGGTAAAATTTGAGTAAAATAGGTGAATGGATAGGTAGAAAATGGGTGGACAATTGGTAGGATTGATAGGTAAAATGTGAGTGGATACGTGGTAGGATGGACAGATACAACATAAGTGGATAAGAGTCAGGATGGATAAGTACAATTTGAGTGGATGAGTAGCAAGATGGGCAGATAGTTAGGTAGACATTGAAGATCCCCCCGTCACAACGTTTTGCAGCCTGGCTGTGCCAACATTAATTTAATACAAGTGCAAAAATCGATGGAGTGTTTAACTATTGATCCTACAAAATGTAAACGACAAGAAAACACACATAAGTGTTTTTTGTGGCGAGAGTAAGATATTTGGCATCTGAGGGAGGGGAAGGTAGGAGAGATAGCGTGGGACTTGTGGTTGGAGGGTAGAGGCGAGAGAGATAGGTGGGGTGGGTGTGTCACACAGCAGGTCGCAGATGTTGCCAACTTGTGTGACTTGAGGAAAGGGCGGTATGAGGAAAGATAGAAGGTGTGATGAAATAATCATCAACTTTACGCAACTCAGAATATCCCGCTTTGTTGCCAGGTAACCATAAGTTGCGAAGTACGTTATGTAGCTGGAATTACACATCTGTGGGCAGTTCTGCTTTATTTTGATTACATATATCACAAATGTCTATTTGTATGGCGGGTGGGCGTTTAATACAAGGTAAAGTTATGTCACAGGTTGTAGATCAATATCCCAGGCAGGAATCCTTAGAACGTCGAGGCAACAGTTATTCGAGAAATAGTGTGGTAAATAAATACACATTTTGAAATACCACTAAAAACTTCAGACATCGCTTGAATGAATTTTTTTATCAGGATGTTGACATTAGTGGATTGCTATTAGAATTCTACCAAAATGTCCCGCCCTCCACTGTGTCTCCCCCTTTTAAAAGCCAGTACTTGTGTGTTTGTCACAAATTCGACGGAAGATTCAACCTCTGTGCAAAACGGAGAGCAAGACAAAAACGACAGACTGAAGGAAAGCTTTATAATGACCTTGGTTGTAAATGTTTGACCTTGATGTGGCGCTTTAAAATAGGAACATAACGTGTTTTGTCATTTGAAGTGTGCATGAGTATTCTTCTTACTCGTTACCTTTTCTACCTTTGGGTGTAGAGGCTTCTCTGCCAGCAATGACTCTCAGTGTGAACATGCAATCACATGGGAAGACAATCAGGTGATTGGCCTGTTGTGTCTGCATGAGTCACAAATATACAATATTTGCAGGACAGTGGCAAATTTCAAGTCTGGCTACATCATTATTTAAGTTAGCACGTTTAAATTATAAAGAAAAATAGTTATTGAATGTGTGATTCCTATATACACACATTGGGATTCTCGTCGGTGCAACGGAGTTCGTGCACTGTGCTGATCTAAGGGAGGAGATCGGAGCACTGATGGAGTTGTCGGTGTGCAATGACGATAGTCCTTAAAGCCAAAACCAAACAAAATGATTCAGAAACAAAAAGATGACATCAATGTTCAACTTGTCCATCCCCAGATGAGGTGGGTTTTTTGTAGGCCACAAACGGCTCCTGGGTCGACCCAGCCCCAACTGGGTACCAGAGCAACTCTGGGAAGGTTAAGGCGGCCGGTGTGATGTTGACCACGTCACCCCTAGTGTGCCGATGGTCAAGAAAATATGGGCCTAACACCATATTCCCAATATGCCTCAATGGTCGTGTAACGGGATCCTTTACCTTTTTTTTTAAACCCCCCCCCCCTTCCACCCCCATACTCTCAGTTGCCCCGTGTAGTTCCGGGGGTCACTGCTGAGACAAAGTTGGAATATGCCTACTGCACCATCCAGCATGTCGTACAAGGCGACAAACATGAGGTTGGGCATGGTGTGGCAACTTCATGATATCAAACGAATTGCTACAAAAGACACCGCTACAACAGCATGTGAACGCTTGCTACAGGCTGCCTACAAGAGGATTCTAGCTGCAGGAATGGCTCCATGTAAGTGACGCCAAGGAAAATGAAGATAATGATTGTCAGTGAACTCTGACCTGTAAGGTTCACATAAACAAATAAGGTACATATCCGGGTTACGTGAAGAAATCGGGCTAATGATCTCTGTCAACGAAACACTATTGGTGCCTAGTTGGCAGAGATGATAGTTACGATTCGCTCGTGAAGCTAGGAGGTGGTGTCGTTCGGAAGGTCCTGGGTTCGATTCCCGGTAAGCCTATTACTTATGTTGTTTTTCTGTTGTCTAGTTTTCTACTTCTTTATTTCTCACCAGTGCCTGAAACATACCTTTATGTATTATTTATTTAAGGTTCACACAACTAGGGTTTCTCGCGGTATTTTGGAGAAAAAAAAATTATTTAAAAAAAAGGAAGTAGAAATTACTGGCGTAGATTACGGAAAAAAGGTGGTATTTATAGGCACAAGCTGTCACATAGGGCTTGGCGTATAAGCACGTGCACAAACATACTCACAAAGGTCGTCACCGAAAACAAACATGTGCTGTGTGTTTATTACATGACAAGTGTTAAACACACTCACACACTCAGAGGGAGAGAGAGAGAGAGAGAGAGGCTGAGAGACAGCAAACAATGTGAACAAACTACATTTAAGTTATCCTTTGTGGTACATACAGTTAGCTAGTTACTCTTTACCCGTCACTCTTATACATATACACTCATTTTATACAAACCGTTGTCTGGTACGGTACACACACAAACATTACACATCATAAAATCAAACATGTGAACATTATAAGAACCAAGTACACTCTACCATATAGTTTACTTTAAACAGTGTTTCTCAAACTTTTAAGACCTCATTGTTTTTCAATATTGTTAATTCATTGGTCGCTTTAATATTACACTGGATTTAATTTTCTTAATCGCATCCATGTTATATTTATACACTATACTAACCTGTTGAAGAAAATGTTTTTTTTTTTACAGTGTGTGCTCTAAAATACACAGTATTTGCAGCACGGTTACCTACCTACCTTATGGGCTAATACTATCACTTTTGAAACAGTCGTGATTTAGTTCTGCCGGATAAAGTCACGGCGCAAAGAATATTCAAGTTGATCTGCGAACCTGGTAGCATGGATAAAACCAGGGATGAAGCTGGAAGTTGCAACCAAGATGGAGTGGTTTCAATTCCAAGTTCAAGTGGGGGAAAAAGACAGCAGCAGACTGTCACTTGGACGTTTTAACCCAAGTGGGCCCACTGATCTTCTTTAGAGTGCTGATAGATAAAAATAGCCGAAACACGTTGTCCAAAGGGGGAGATGATCAGATTACCTTTTACTGTAACGTTCTGTATGTACGGTTTCGTATCATAGAGCACAACGCGCCATTTATATCATCATTGTAGCCCCTGAGTTCCCCAAGGAGCATAGGTTTATCATTATATTTGTGGCACGTGTTTCCTGTTCTGTGTCATCCGCTAAAGATATTTTATTGGTCCTGCTATTTCTATCTCATGTTCTCTTCTCCTTGTGTTTCTCTCTCTCTCTCTCTTTCTTTCTCTACCAATCTTACCATGGGGATCCAAGCAGAAAGACCGTCTGGTAATGCTATCAACAGGTTTCCTGAGTGTGTGTCCGCTGTCCGCTGTCACGTGGTCTGGGTCTTGTCATCAGTTGTACATGGGTGATTGCGTCATATCGTTTCAATATTTTTATTCTACGCAAGCACCCATTAATGAAAGTGACACTTCGTTGTTGTTGGTTTGTGTGTTTGTGAGAATGTGTGTGTGTGTGTGTGTGTGTGCGTGTGCGTGTGTGTGTGTTACTTGTCTTGTTTCCGAGCCATGCAATAGGACTGACTTGACATTTGAGATGAAGCTTCTTGTTTTTGTGTAGGATTGAATTTCTGTTGATTTCCATATATTTTCTAATGCAACGAGAACATGTATTTCTTTTTGTTTTCTTATCTTAGTATTATTGTCTGTCCATCCAACTTTGCCTATAATGCTGCCAAGATATGTCTATGATTCTACGTCTTGTATGACTGTTTCTTCAAGTGAAATCTTGTTATAATGCCCTGTATGTATTCTCATTATCTTTGTCTTTTCCATGTGTATTTTCAGACCCACTTGCTGTGACTTCTCATCAAATATTTTCATTTTTTGCACCTGGTTACAGTTATGGGACAGAAAAGCCACGTCTGCTAAATCTAGATCGGCAGGCGGTTTTGCCTGTATTTCATTTCTATTAGTTGACGTCGTTTTGACAGCCCAGTCTATAGCCAGTGCGATGATAAATAGGGATAAGGAACATCCGGTCAACACTAAAACGGTTTTATAAGTTATCCTTCATAAAATAATTTTACAAGTCCCGATTTTCTCTATTAGGTTCAGGAAAATAAGGGGGAACTCCATAATGCTTCATCAGATGCCATGGCTGTTGTCTGTCTAAACTGTCAAATGCCTTTTCATAGTCCTCAAATGCAATTTAAAAAGTGATTAATTCTATTCCAAACTCTGTTCAACTAGCTTGCGCATTTTGACTGACTGGTCCTGTACGTGACGTGTTTTGTCAAGAACTTGCCTGTTCTTCTCTCGACGTTCTGTCTATGGCTTCTTTCGTTCCCTCATGGACGCTTCTGCTTAATTTTTTTTCCCTGTCAATGATAATAACATTATGCTCTGTAATTGTGCACTCTTGCAAACTTTCCTTCTTTAGCCACTTGACCAGATATCATCCCTTCCATTCTAGTGGTTTCTGCCCTCTCTCTAAGACTTTGCAGAGTAATTTGTATAATTTCTGTATAAAGGTGTTAGTATCTGCGTTGTTGGCCTCTGCTAGATTGCCATCACGACAGCATATTTTCCATCTCTTGGAAGCCTTATGACTTTCTTTAGTTCTTTCTTAGCTAGTTTTCACGATTAATGTTCAACTCCTTTACGGCTGACTGGCTGCTAGATGGATCTTGTGAAGCTTGTATACTTAAAGTTCCTGGAAATGTTCCGTTCATTTCTTTATTTGCTCTTTTAATTTCCTAAACAAATATCAATTATTGTCCTTAATAAGGCTTTGTGTTTGCCTGTATTCTCAATTAGCTTCTTTGTATTGTTGTACTGGTCCTTCATATTTCCTTTTGGCTGCAGTTTACTCTGCATCTCTTGCAAACGTCTCGTCAGTACATTTTCTGTCGTCTCGTCAGATGATTCTTCTTACTTCTATTTACTTCTATGTACACTTTATGAGCCTTGACACTGGAGCTTCTGGTTAAGCTTTTGTTTAAGTTTGTTTCTTGTTTTTTTTTTTTAAATTTCCTTTACCTGTTGATTGTTTCTATTGTTAATTATGCTCTCAGCTGGCGTTCTTTTCCCCAGAACTTCTTCACATGTCTCATTACATTTATATTTTTTAATCAGTTGTCAGTTGCCTTCTGTATTTGACACAAGTTCTAGTTGTTGGCACACTTGGAATTTATTTGTGCACTGTAGCCGTACATTTTTGTTGTTTTTTACTTCTGAGATATCTCACATTAAACTGTTGTCTGTATGTATGTATTGATGTATATCTTTTGAGGGTCAACTTTATTTTGGATAACAGAACATGAGGATCTGATGCCACATCTGGTTTGTATCTTAAAATAGTCACTCTTGGCAACTATTTCGTATCCTTAAAGTAACCTTTCTTGACAATATACAGTTACAGAATTCACATTGTTAATCTGTCATTATACTAGCAAACTCCTTTCAGTCTTAGTTGTAACTAAGCAGCTTTATTATTTGCGAGAAGTGTTGGGAGAATTATCATCGCCAAAGGGACAATTGTATTGGGATACTCAGTTGGCTGTGTCTCAATTCTTATTCACTTTCACAGCCAGACGATGGCGCCGAATGAAAAGTCCTAGGCTCCATTCTCCGGTGTGTGTCTATCACTTCCTTTATTTTACTGTTATGTTGTGTTCTAATTCTTTCCGTCTTAAACTTTACTGTTATTTACCTACACTAGTTTATTATTTAGTTGCTACAACAACAACAACTACAACTAACACGTCATAACGCTGTATTTGTTATTCTTCATTTTCGAAGACTCATACTGTTTATTAAGACAGTTTACCGAGGTTATCAACAATTCTGACCATAACGGATAATCGTACTTTTGTCGGCAGCGAATATTTAGGAAATAGTCTATGATTGCACGAGATCTTCCACGAAATCCCACCAGCGGTGGCCGGCACATCCACATAATGGAGCTCGATCACGCACGTTTCCTCAGATTCGACTTTTTCACTTTGTGCCAGTGAAGTGTCCGCTTTACCGTGTTCTCTGATTCCTGGAGAGGAAAAGTTTTATTACTGTGTTAAAATGTGTTAATGTAGGTAAAAAGACTGATATATTTGATTATCTTCAGAGTGGGAAATTACGGTTTTATATTTTGCCATAAATTTTTATCTTTCTTTCGTTTGTTGTTTGTAAAGAAACGTACATAACATACAACTGTACATTTATAGATGTTTTGAACGAAGTGTCCGTATGAGATGTATTTAAATGGTTTATTTTAAATGATTGACAAATACGCACTGAAATTATTTGTTGAGATTTTAAGCGTTACTTACAACCGCACTACTTCTACCAGAAACTACAGTGTATGTATGTTTTACCTCTTTGTCTTTCTAATTAATCTTGCTTGTGTTTATATCCATCATTATGTTCGTCTGTCTGTCTCTCTGGGAGTATTTTATTTTTATTTATTTTAATTATTTGGGAGGGAGTGGGAGTGGCTAACAGGTTTGGCATCCGCCCTCGAATTCTAGAAGTACCAGGTTCGATTCCCAGTAGAGGGAGTATAATTGATGGAAATGTTTTCTCTCATGGTGTAGCGGGAGGTTATTTAAAAGTATATATTCTGTAAGAGTATGCCAGTAAAGAGTTCTGACCTTACAAGTAATACCCCAGTCTTAGAAATAAGCACTGGTGTATTGTTATCATAAAAATAGTCAGACTGTAAAAAACCCTGGTCCAGTTGGTAAGAAGTAGTACCAGGATTTAAGGTGTCTCCTCCCTATGACTATCTTATGATTACTTATATTCTAGGGGATAATAAAGTGAACATTCACTGAAACCACAAATGGAAGAAGTGAATAAATCCTCAGGTACAGTTAAAATAGTTTAATAATTACACTAATATTCTATTTCTACTAGTTGGAAAAGAGTATACACATATATATATATAAAAATATTCACACAATTACTATTATTGTCTGTTTAGACTTCAAGATCTTAAATAATAAAGTTACTGAAATCACTGTTATTAGTCCTTTGAATTTAAGGATAACTGTCATCAGTTGACTGAGTTTCTGTATGGTTAATTATTGTTTTGAACTATTGGCTGTTTCACATGTATAGGTGGTCAGTGTCAAACAGGACACTTATCTTTCCAACTTGATACTGCTGAAACTGTCCTTTGCTGATATCAGACTTGGTAGGCCCAACAGTAGGGATGCCAATGACCAGTTGAAGTTCACTCTTTGGGGTCCTGCACGTTGGTGGGATTACCTCGGATGAACTACACCGGCTTCTGATACTGGACAGTCTGGTTTGAGTTATTTCATGGAACCTGCAACATATCAGCCTTGGCTAGTATCTGGCTAGACTTGTAGCTGACTAGCACAGATGTCAGACCAGTCAGTCATCAGATGTCACCGTTATACAATCATAGTAAGTAAGGACATCATTTCAGTGATATAGCATTAATATTAACATTTCAATTAAGTGTAACTGACTAGCACATAAGTCAGACTAGTCAGTCATCATGTGTCAAAGTTATACAGTCATAGTAAGTAACATCATTTCAATGATACAGAATTAATATTAACATATCAGTAATAAACATCATCTGGTTTATTCCGCACCTATACATCCCTTCATATTCTATAACTTGATCCTTCCAAATCATATCAAGTACTCATTCAAATCTGATGCTATTCTTAGCATCTACACAAAATTACTACATAAATAAAGAAAGTGAGTGACCACGTGATCAGGTTGCTTTCTACTGAAACTGGCTGTAGAACACTCCAGTTTACCAGCTGTAAATGGGTACGAAGTTGTGCGCTCGAACTAGGGAAGGCAAAGGCAGCGAGGAAGGGGACTAGTCACCTAACCTCGTAAAAGCGGTATCTTCCATGCTGAAGCTTCTAACAATTTATTTCCCTAAGACAATCTCTGGTCATGGGACTGCCTTTATCTTCGTAAGCGATAATGCATTTAATATCGACGAGATACAGCATTAAATATAATAAATATTTTCTATTTGGCTGTGGGGCTAGTTTTGATATGTTTTTGTACAAGCAACCATCTTCCACTAAGCACATGAATAAATCATATTAAAATAATAATACGTTATATCAATGAATATTATACAGGCATATTTTGTGAATTCTAAATGAACCTGTAATACAAAATAAAAGAAATTATTATACAGGATAGCTATCGTAAATTCGCTTACCCTCAGACTCCAGACACTTAGACTGAAATTTTCTGGCGATCCGCTCACACTTCAGATGGATTTAGAGTCGTGGCGTTATCTGCCCTCAGTCTTGTCTCAACCTCTTGCGTTGGGTCTTCTCAGAGTTTTACCGAAACGCTTTATATACGATAGCGCGAACGTATCGGAGAGCAGATACGTCACAGCCTAAGACTAGACCTGAAAAAATCCTTCCCGAACCGTGATTTCAGCCGATCTGTGCGTCGACTGAAATTTTGCCTTTCTCATTCTCAGCATATATAATATCCATATTGTTCCATCTTATCTAGTTTTATACAGCTGATAAAACTCTATCTTCCTATCCATGTAAATTCCCAAACTGTTATTTGTTGATTTTTGTTCAAGACCGTGTTTCCACCTCCACGTGGTTCCTGGAAACAGTCTAGCTGTTTCGAGTACGGATCGCAATGGGAAGGCAAACCCGGTCCTAAAAAATGCCGTGCAGAAGTCGGATGTGTCGACCGAAAGGTGCAGATATCACAGCTACGTTGGAAACAGACACAACGCAACCACCGTCCTTTTCACGGCGAACGAGGAAGAAGAAGAAGAAGAAGATTTTAATATTTAGAACAGAAGTGGGTTTACATGCTTTTAGCGTAACTGTGGGCAGCCGAAATACGCATATATCTCCGTAAATGAGAACTTCCTACCGTTCCATCTTATATGCAGTTATACACCATCCTTCCCTGTACTGAAATGTAAAATCCTTTTCATACGGATTCCCTTCGTTTTATTTTATCGTTGGCGATTTCCTCTGTCCGATACACATTTCGCTGATACGCCGCCATTTTGAAAGCGGTCACTCGATCGTAGATGGGGTTATAAATCTAACTGAACTCATTTGCAATGACTTGAAACCAATTTTGCGACATAGCTCCCCCATATTTTAAGCTGGATGATATCTAGCTTAACTATTGGGTACAAGACAATTGCAAATCGACCATTCCGAGGTTAATTTTCCTTCCTTCTATCCTCCTCAAGCTCTGTGGGATGGCGACTTAGAAAATCTGCGCCTACATTCTGTTTTCCCGGAATATATTCAATAGTGAAGGAATATGGCTGAATCAATAATGACCATCTTAATAAGCGAGTGTTTGCATGACGTGATGAGGCCAAAAATGATAGGGGTTGATGATCGCACTGGACCACAAATGGTTTGCCATACAAATAGGGTTGAAACTTATTGATGGCCCACACCAATGCTAAACATTCCCTCTCTATAGTAGAGTAATTCTTTTCTGCCACGTTCAACTTGCGGCTGGCATAAGCCACAGGAAACAGTTCCTCATTCTGGGTCTGAGATTTTTGCAAAAGCGCGGCCCCAATTCCTACATTGCTTGCATCAGTCCGTACTATAAACTCTTGCGTCAGATCTGGTAACTTCAGAATAGGCTTACTAGTGAGTCTATGCTTCAATTCTGAATATGCATGCTCACACTCCGCCGTCCACTTTATTGTGTCAGGTTTTCCTTTCTTTGTCAGATCCGTCAAAGGTGCACATAAGGTGTTGAAGTCTTTGATGTACTTTTGATAGAATCCTCCTAAGGATACGAACGACCTCACATCCTTTTTTGTCTGTGGTCTAGGTGCATTCCTTAACTTTTCTATATTTTTGGGATCAGGAGACATGTTTCCATGACAAATTGTATGTCCCAAAAATTCTAATTCCTGACATCCGATTACACACTTTGTTGGACGAGCAGTCAAACCTGCCTCTCTGAGTCTACCCAGTAACATTGATAGAGAATGTAGATGATCCTCAAATGTTTCCGTGGCTATGAGAATGTCATCCATAAAGTTGGTGATGTTAGAGTTGTTCAAGGGTTCCAGCAATTTCCTCATCATCCTTGAAAATACGCTTGGTGCGTTTTTCAACCCGAATGGTAGTACATTAAATTCGTAGTGACCATCCGAAGTGCTAAAAGCCAGCATGTGTCGGATCTCGGGTTTGACAGGAATCTGGTAATATCCCTTACTTAAATCGACCTTAGAGAAATATTTCGCAGTACTTAGCGTCGAGAACAGCTGATTGGTATCCGGTAATGGATCAGCTTGGGTTTCTGTGATCGCATTTAATTTCCGGTAATCGATACAGAGTCGGTGTTCTCCACTTGGTTTTCTCAACAGTACAACACTTGAACTGTAAGGTGATTCTGACTTGGAAATGATTTGTTCTTGCAACAGATAATCAATTTCCTCCTTCAATGCCTGTGCCTTGGCATATGGTATAGGGTAGGTCTTCATGCAGATAGGTGTTGGATCGATGACCTTCATATCATATGTCAATAAGTTGGTGCATCCTGGTTTATCAGTTAACACATCTGCATGTGTTTTTTTAAAACTTCTTTAACTTGCTCCCTCTGTTCCTGAGTTAACTGAGTACTAATTTTGACTTGTTCATATGTCTCAGTCGGTCTTAATGGATACTCTATTGAGGTAAGTGGTTCATGCTTCATTTCGGTTGCGATGGCCAGAGTCATCATATGAGCTACCTCCGTTGATGTCCTGTCATAATATTTCTTTAACAGATTAACATGGTACACCCTTTCTTTGCCCTTCTTGTCAATTTTGTAATTAGTCCTCGATATTTTCTCTAGCACGTTATATGGACCCTGCCAACCAATCTGCAGTTTGTTGTTACTGCTGGGCAATAGAAGAAGCACTTTTTCTCCAACAGCAAGTTCCCTATCCTTTGCTTTCTTGTTATAGTATTCAGTATGTTTCTTTCTGGCTCTGCGAAGATTGTCATTAGCCAATTTCCAGCCCATTTTCAGTCGAGTGGTCAACTCATTTACATACTGAATTGATGAGGTGACACTTTCCTCTGCCTTCTCATCTGTCCAAGTCCGCAGCAATGCTTCCAGTGGACCTTTTATAGGCCGACCAAACAACAATGTGGCCGGTGCCATTCCTGTGGAATTGTGTGGGACTTCCCGGTATGCGAATAATGCAGCGGGTAAGTATACATCCCATGTTTCAGGTTTTTCACTTGCCAGCTTCCTGAGAATAGAAATGAGCGTACCGTTGAACCGCTCGACTTGACCATTTCCTTGTGGGTGATAAGGAGAGCAATGATAATGTCTGGCTTGAAAAAATCCTGAACACTTCTTGGGTTAGCTTTCCCTTGAACTGGGAACCATTGTCCGTCAATATTTGATGTGGAAAGCCTAACCGGGTGAATATTGTCAACAATGCCTCTGCCACATGCTTAGAATCTATAGATGCCATGGCTACGGCCTCTCCCCACATAGAGCATGTATCAACTAGAGTTAAGATATAACTATTCCTTCTCTTAGTCCTAGTGAGGGGTCCAACAATATCCACTGCAACTCTCTCGAATGGAGTACCCATGATTGGCATTTCTCCTAGAGTTGCTGGTGCAGTCCCATGCTTGGGGGCTACACGTTGACACTCTGGACAAGATTTCACATATCGTTTGATATCTTCCGTGATCCCTGGCCAGTAATAGTGACAAGCTATCCGTTGACTGGTGGCACCAATTCCCATGTGTCCACTAAATGGAATAGCATGTGCGAGCTCCATAACTTTCTCCCTGTATGACTTTGGTACTACCAGCTGTCCATGTCCTTGAGGTCCTGTACCAGCTTTTCTATACAGTAGTCCATTTTTCATATACAAGTCTCCTTTTTCTGGAGGGTTATGGGCCTTTGGCAATTTGCCAAAACAAGGCTTCAATGTGTCATCTTCTGATTGAGCCTGTTTCATCTGCTCTGGCTGAGTATTGTTAGGATTTTCCTCCTCGTTTTTGGTGCTCGACCTGGTCTGGACTGCTGCCAGGACAACAGGTTTTACTGGGTCACCCAAAAATACATACCTACACCCCAATATCAGCGGGTATATAGGGTCATCTATCACTGCGGCTGTTATCACTCCTTCCACGTAGCGAGATTTCACATTGATCCTAGCTATAGGAAGTGTCATGGTTGCTGTTCCCTTAGTTGCCCCTTGTATTTCCACGGTGTCTGTGGTAATTTGATCAGAGTGCACTAGGGTTGAACTCACAACTGAGTCGAAATCCAGGCCGGTATCATATAAGCACATGACTCGATTGCCGTTCACGGTTACGAGCTCACTCACAGGGGGATGACGGAGGCTATTCTGACTCCCTGTCAGTTCCATCATATCTGTCCTATTCCCTGTTGCTAAACATGCAGCGTGATGAGGGGTTTTCCTTCTACAATCTACAGTGTTGTGGTTGCTCATCTTACAAATTTTGCACCACTTATCTCCCTGTTTGTAGGGTTTCTTTTCCTGAGTCTGAGGGTTCTTGTCCTTATTATCAAATCTTGGCTTATTTCTGTATGGATGATCCTTCTGGTCAAACTGGGTATTCTGCGGTGGTGGCTTTATATCCTTCTACCTGCTTCCTTTTCGTTCCTACTAGTTCAGCTTGAGCGGCTTGGTACCTCTCTGCACATTTCAAAGTGTCTTCCAGCCTCTCTGCTCCTTGTTCCATAAGGAATTTCCTCATTTCTTGAGACATGGAATCTTTCACTTGCTCTAACATAACCATTTCTTTCAGATCCTCGTAGGTTTTCTGATACTTACCTAAACTACTCCATTTCAACAAATACGTTTCTAGCCTAGCTGAGAACTGGTTATATGTTTCTCCAGGTAGAGGTTTAGAAGTTCTAAATTTCTTCCTATATGCCTCAGAGTTCTTTTCATACCGGATCAGTAAGGCTTGCTTTAGTATTTCATAATTTTCCTGATCTTCTTTGGGGAGTTTCAGAAACACATCATATGCAATACCTCTCAATCCCTGGGATAACTTTAGACTCCATTTTTCCTTTTCCAGTCCATATGTAGAGGCTAGCCTTTCATACCTATCCAGGTACGACTCAATTGCGTCCTCCTTTTCAACAAATGGATCTAGGTGGAAGTTCATGGCCCCATTTGCTGTGTTCTGAAAAGAGCTATTCGCAGAATGAGGTGAGCTATTACCATGGGTGATAGTCCCAGCCTGAAGTTCAAGATCAAGCTGTCTCATTTTCAGCTCATGGTCTCTCTCTGCTTGTAACCTCCTTTCTTCTCTCTCAGCTTCTAATTTCTTGGCTTCTCTCTCCGCTTCTAATTTCTTGGCTTCTCTCTCCGCTTCTAATTTCTTGGCTTCTCTCTCTGCTTCTAATTCTAATTTCTTGGCTTCTCTCTCTGCTTCTAATTTCTTGGCTTCTCTCTCCGCTTCTAATTTCTTGGCTTCTCTCTCCGCTTCTAATTTCTTGGCTTCTCTCTCTGCTTCTAATTGCTTTGCTTCTCTCTCGGTGTACTTTTCACATTCCGTCGTGACATACCGGATCAGAACGTCACCATCCATGCCAAGCTCTTTTCCCACCTGCAGTGTAGCAGACCTAAATTTGACCAAGTCAGCCATGATGTATCTGTAGTCTAGTAGGGCAAGTGATCTTACTCAAACTAATTTACTACAATATAATTAACTTAGTTAAAATTAAAGTTAATTAAACTGACTTCACCATATATGAAACAGCTTTCTTTATCTGTACTCAATGGTACTCCTAAAAATATAATTATTTCCTACTATGTTACTCTTTCCAAAAAATTTACAAAACAAAATTTCTACACAGCAGAAATAGAAAGTTGGCTCAGGAATATCAAAGATATATCCCGCAGACGAGCCCCCACTGTAGCGGGAGGTTATTTAAAATTATTTATTATGTAAGAGTATGCCAGTAAAGAGTTCTGACCTTACAAGTAATACCCCAGTCTTAGAAATAAGCACTGGTGTATTGTTATCATAAAAATAGTCAGACTGTAAAAACCCTGGCCCAGTTGGTAAGAAGTAGTACCAGGATTTAAGGTGTCTCCTCCCTATGACTATCTTATGATTACTTATATTCTAGGGGATAATAAAATGAACATTCACTGAAACCACAAATGGAAGAAGTGAATAAATCCTCAGGTACAGTTAAAATAGTTTAATAATTACACTAATATTCTATTTCTACTAGTTGGAAAAGAGTATACACATACACATATATATAAAAATATTCACACAATTACTATTATTGTCTGTTTAGACTTCAAGATCTTAAATAATAAAGTTACTGAAATCACTGTTATTAGTCCTTTGAATTTAAGGATAACTGTCATCAGTTGACTGAGTTTCTGTATGGTTAATTATTGTTTTGAACTATTGGCTGTTTCACATGTATAGGTGGTCAGTGTCAAACAGGACACTTATCTTTCCAACTTGATACTGCTGAAACTGTCCTTTGCTGATATCAGACTTGGTAGGCCCAACAGTAGGGATGCCAATGACCAGTTGAAGTTCACTCTTTGGGGTCCTGCACTTTGGTGGGATTGCCTCGGATGAACTACACCGGCTTCTGATACTGGACAGTCTGGTTTGAGTTATTTCATGGAACCTGCAACATATCAGCCTTGGCTAGTATCTGGCTAGACTTGTAGCTGACTAGCACAGATGTCAGACCAGTCAGTCATCAGATGTCACCGTTATACAATCATAGTAAGTAAGGACATCATTTCAGTGATATAGCATTAATATTAACATTTCAATTAAGTGTAACTGACTAGCACATAAGTCAGACTAGTCAGTCATCATGTGTCAAAGTTATACAGTCATAGTAAGTAACATCATTTCAATGATACAGAATTAATATTAACATATCAGTAATAAACATCATCTGGTTTATTCCGCACCTATACATCCCTTCATATTCTATAACTTGATCCTTCCAAATCATATCAAGTACTCATTCAAATCTGATGCTATTCTTAGCATCTACACAAAATTACTACATAAATAAAGAAAGTGAGTGACCACGTGATCAGGTTGCTTTCTACTGAAACTGGCTGTAGAACACTCCAGTTTACCAGCTGTAAATGGGTACGAAGTTGTGCGCTCGAACTAGGGAAGGCAAAGGCAGCGAGGAAGGGGACTAGTCACCTAACCTCGTAAAAGCGGTATCTTCCATGCTGAAGCTTCTAACAATTTATTTCCCTAAGACAATCTCTGGTCATGGGACTGCCTTTATCTTCGTAAGCGATAATGCATTTAATATCGACGAGATACAGCATTAAATATAATAATACGTTATATCAATGAATATTATACAGGCATATTTTGTGAATTCTAAATGAACCTGTAATACAAAATAAAAGAAATTATTATACAGGATAGCTATCGTAAATTCGCTTACCCTCAGACTCCAGACACTTAGACTGAAATTTTCTGGCGATCCGCTCACACTTCAGATGGATTTAGAGTCGTGGCGTTATCTGCCCTCAGTCTTGTCTCAACCTCTTGCGTTGGGTCTTCTCAGAGTTTTACCGAAACGCTTTATATACGATAGCGCGAACGTATCGGAGAGCAGATACGTCACAGCCTAAGACTAGACCTGAAAAAATCCTTCCCGAACCGTGATTTCAGCCGATCTGTGCGTCGACTGAAATTTTGCCTTTCTCATTCTCAGCATATATAATATCCATATTGTTCCATCTTATCTAGTTTTATACAGCTGATAAAACTCTATCTTCCTATCCATGTAAATTCCCAAACTGTTATTTGTTGATTTTAATATTTAGAACAGAAGTGGGTTTACATGCTTTTAGCGTAACTGTGGGCAGCCGAAATACGCATATATCTCCGTAAATGAGAACTTCTTACCGTTCCATCTTATATGCAGTTATACACCATCCTTCCCTGTACTGAAATGTAAAATCCTTTTCATACGGATTCCCTTCGTTTTATTTTATCGTTGGCGATTTCCTCTGTCCGATACACATTTCGCTGATACGCCGCCATTTTGAAAGCGGTCACTCGATCGTAGATGGGGTTATAAATCTAACTGAACTCATTTGCAATGACTTGAAACCAATTTTGCGACACATGGGTAGTGAGATCGGATACCTACCCTTCTCGGATAAGGGTGAAAAATAGGAGGTACATTGTGTGTAAGTTGCGGACGCTAAAACTCCCACGGCAGTTGGAAATCGTAAAGAGTAGGCCATAAGGCCGCTGCATTGGCAAAATTTAAAAATTAGAAACCTACACACCAAATATATTTATACTGTGTGTGATTCCTATATACACACATTGGAAGCTACGGAGTTCGCGCACTGTGCTGAGATCTTCCTTGTGTGATCTAAGGGAGGAGATCGGGGCACTGATGGAGTTGTTCGTGTGCAATGAAGATTGTCCATAGAACCAAACCAAACCAAATTATTTGGGAGGTGGGGGAGGGGAGGGTATGAATTCATATTATCAGTCTGCATTATTTTTTCTATTAAAATGGCCAATAGCTCTGCATTTGGAAACAGTAGCACGTTAGTAGGTCAGTAACACGTTAGTAGGTCAGTAGCATGTCATTCTACAGCTATAGGTCATACCTTATATCGCTGGTAACTTGTTATCCTACAGATGTAGTACATACCTTAAATTGCTGGTAATTTGTCATCGTACAGCTGTAGCAAATGAACTTATACTTCTGCCTACTTGTCATACTTTAACTGTAGTAAATTAACTTAAGCTTATTTGACGAGTCATCACAGCAAGTGAATCTGAAAATACACAAGGAGAAAACAAAGAATAGGAGAATAAATGCAGGAAACGATAACAAGATTATGCTGCAACAAACATATGGATCGACGAAGATGTAGAATCATACACATACCTTGACGGCCATGTACACACAGTTGAAGGACCAGACAATCATATCAAAATATGATAACAACAGGCTAGAGGAACTTTCATTGCATTGGGAAATATATGGAGATTAAAAGAAATCAGAATGGTCAACTCAAATGTCAAGTCAGTCCTATTGTATGGCTCTAAAACATGGAGGAAAACAACAAAAAACCAAAAGGTACAGACTTTCATGTATGGATGCCTGCGCCAAATAGAAGGATTGAAGCTGTACGACAAGATGACTAATGTCAAACTAATGACCTAGATAAACGCCAGTGAAACCAGAAATACGACGAAGCCGCTGGAGATGAATAGGACACACACATTGAGAAAACCTTTTGATAGCTTTACAAGACAGTCCTTTTTCTGGGATCCCCAAGGTAAAAGAAGGTGAAGGACGAAAGAACGCACGGAATAGAGAACTGGAGATAGACATGAAGTGGATGAAGAAGACACAGAAGGCCCTGGAGCTGATGGCACGTGACGTGAAGACTTGGCACGTGACGTGAAGACTTGGCACATGTTTGATAAACGCCATGCTCCGCGGGAAGCTGAAAGGTGAAAGAGGAAAATAAGAGAAACGAACTGACATTGCTGGTTATTTGTCAAACCTCAGCTGTAGTAAATTACGTTGCATCTCTCTGTTCTTCGTATTGCCCAATTACATTGAGATACCTCAATTTGTGTCTTATGTTAAATATCCCAGACAAGGCAAGTCTATGTTCTTTACACTCATTTGTATGTAGCATAGTAAGTCAGGTGGGACAGATGCATTTTTTTTTTAATATGAGCGTCCGATTTGCTACATAGTTAGTCGCTTTCAGGCTGTAAATGGGTATCTGACTCTGTCGGTGAGTTAGGGAAAACAAAGGCAGCGAGGAAGGGAACAGGTCACCCCCCCATCTCATAAAAAGCTAGGCTATCTACTACTGTGACGTCTCTAATGCTTAACCCCCCCCCTTGCCCCCCCCCCCCCCTCCCCCACTGAAATGAAAAGGCAGATAATCTTGCCAAAGAAGGAGGAAGGAAAACCCAAAAGAAGACACGGCTACAGATGAAGATATGAACGAATTTTCAGAAATAACAATATACAAAAATGGCATAAGGAACACACAGACTCCTATAATGCAGAACCATGCTACACATTATCAAGAAGAGACCAAGTGATAATTTTCAGACTAAGAATCGGCCATTGCAGACTCAAATATCATGTGTACAACAAATTGAATATCGGACAGATAGAGATATGTGTCCATGCAGACTCAAATATCATGTGTACAACAAATTGAATATCGGACAGATAGAGATATGTGTCCATGCAGACTCAAATATCATGTGTACAACAAATTGAATATCGGACAGATAGAGATATGTGTCCATGCAGACTCAAATATCATGTGTACAACAAATTGAATATCGGACAGATAGAGATATGTGTCCATGCAGGGAAGACAAACAAACAGTAGACATCTGCAACACTGTCAGCTCCACGACAAGAGATTATGGCAACGTGACCTTTTCCAAATTAGTTGAGGGAGAAACTGTATGGTGACGAGAGATGCCTGAGACGGACTGCCAGTTGAGGGAGAAACTGTATGGTGACGAGAGAAGCCTGAGACGGACTGCCAGTTGAGGGAGAAACTGTATGGTGACGAGAGAAGCCTGAGACATACTGCCAGTTGAGGGAGAAACTGTATGGTGACGAGAGAAGCCTGAGACGGACTGCCAGTTGAGGGAGAAACTGTATGGTGACGAGAGAAGCCTGAGACGGACTGCCAGTTGAGGGAGAAACTGTATGGTGACGAGAGAAGCCTGAGACGGACTGCCAGTCTAATAAGAAAGATAAGATTTGAGAGCGAACGGCGAAGAAGAAGAAGACTCCCCTACGGCAGTTTTTGATTTAAACTACCTTTAACTTACCTTTACCGTTCACATTTGTATATTTACCTGCAGGTAATTTAATAACCAAAGTAAGACAGATCTATAATTTTATCTGAACTTCTACGTTACGTTATCAGTCATGTAAGGCAGACAGGTCTATATACTTATCTAGCAGGGCTGTCTATAGTTTGATATTGACGTTTGTGATATGAGGTACGTCTTGTAATATTTGTAAGCCCCTACTCCCAACACACCTTCAATAACAACAAACAAACAAATAGACAGACAAACAACAACAAAACAAAACATAACAGAACACTTCTGATAAATATTATTATCCACAACATGATTTCACTCTATTTATTGAACTAGTCGTTCAACACGACACGTTTTTGTTGATTTATTACCAAAAACGCGTTTTGTGGGGGTTTTTTTCTTCTGAAATCTTTCATCCATTAATCATGAATTCTGGCGGCAGTTATTGCAGATCACAACCGGTACTGTCGTTTCTTTTGTCATTAAAAAAAAATATTGTTGTATATTTTCTCCGATGTTTATATAACTAGACGTGGTTTGAAGCCAAGTGTTGTTGTTTCTTTTCCATGAGAAAAATATTCTTTGATATGTTCTTCCAAAATGGGAGAAGATCGGCTAGCACGACAAATATTGGAAACTACAGGACGACCCAGAGTTCGCCTGGAGGACAAATTAGCCAAACTCTAAAGGACCGAGGGCTAGATTGGTACCAGGCCAAGTGGAAGACAGCCGATAGGATAACATGGCGCTCTCTCTGGTAAACCTCTACATCCCAGTGTAGAAGAGCAAGGACTAAGTAAGTGAGGATGTGTTCTCCGCTGTTTTTACTAGCAGACCCAAGCCAAGATTTGATGTTTCTTTACCAGGAACATTGTATATTGATTTATACGTTCCCCAATGTTTGTATTAGTAGCCACAGATGGAAGCCAAGTTTTGATGTTTCCTTTCTATGAACAAACATTGTTGGATATATTCTCCACTGTTTGTATTAATAGGCGTCGATGCAAGCCATGTTTGGTCACTTTCGTGATTGACGTCGTGTCGAGTTTTCAATCGAGTTCAAGATAATCCAGATCTTCATATCTACTCTTCTGTCGCACGAACTCACGTGATACTTCTTTTATTGTTTTAAAATAAGTTTTTGATGTATTTAAGTCACGGAGTGAAAGAAAAAAAGTAATGATTTTTCTTTTCTAGAGACATCTCTGAATTCGACCTTGTGTGTTATCTCTCACTCGTTTGGTATTGTTTGTTTAAAACATATTTACTCTTTTCGTCTTCTGTCCATCTTTACCTGGAACACCAATGAGAGATGTCACTGTTCATCAGTGAATCAACGACGATTGATTTCTTATAGCGTACACTGCAGCTGCACGTTTGATTTCATTGCTCTGGTGTGTTTGTGTGTGTATGCATTCCCTGTAAAAAGGGTTCAATATTTCCTGTATACCTCAGTATATTTTTGTCCCTATTTATCTTTAGGTTTTAAGTTCTTGTCCGATTCACGTTTTCCGTGCGACTTCGCTATCATTGTGAAAACCGTAATCAACTACTCTTTCAGTCCCAAGCAGAAAAGTGGATTTGGCCCAAACAAACGTTTTTGTTGTTGTTTGGAAATAATTTTTTTAAATGTTCATATGCATAAACAAATTTGTTGTTTTATCCAAGGTAAAATGGAAAGGAGCAAAAGATACGGAAGCCACTTAAATGGCTCCCGGGTCAAATGTGTCTAAACCCTGAGCCTTTATAAAGTCGATTGGGACTTAAAGAGTTTTAAACTTGCAAGTACGTTAATGAAATGTTGATTAGTTTTAAAATATTGACCTGCTTGCAAATAATACAATTTCATTAATATCAGTAACTGCGTCATGCTGAGAATCTCATCTTGTAAAACCAATTGTTACAGAATGCACCAGTGCTAGAACCTAGGAACGCCTGTGGGAGCCGCGCTGGTGTAATGGCTTCGGCGTTGTACTGGCGACCAGGTGTTCATGGTTCAAACCCGGGCGTCGGCGTTTGAAGAAATGTTTACGGCCGGAAATTTGACTGAATAGCCTGAACGGCTCCTGTGATAAACCCTCTGTGGATGGGAAGGAGCGAAGCTCCTGACCGGGTTGGAAGGAAAGTCCTCAGGTTCCCCAGCCTCGCAATGACATGTCATTGGGCCGAAGGGCTGAAAGCCTAGTGCCGCTGGTTAAGAAAAAAAAAAAAAAAAAAAAAATGAACGCCTTTATGCAGGCTTCCTGAAAGGGGAACAACTGCTGTAGTAGTGGTTCCATAACCATCAGGAGAGGAAACAACAAGAGAAATGATGATAATGATGATAATGAAACAGCAGTAAAACCAGGGGGGGGGGGGGGGGTTGTATAAACTACTCTGACAACCACGCAGATTTGGTTGACTCGCCGTAACTCTGGAGCAGAGTCTGATGAATATATGACACTGGCACGCGACGCTAGGCGAGTATCACACTGCGGTGACCTCTTTCGTTCTGTAATATACAAGTTTATACCCGTCTGTCCGTTATCTGCTTGTCTGTTTATCTGTATGTTAGTATGTCTCTATTCTGTATCATTAGCTTCCCTGCTTCTTTTTTTTAAAAATAAACATGTGTGCATAGACATGTGTGCATAGACATAGACATGTGTGAATTTACATAGACATGTGTGCATAGACATAAACATGTGGGAATGTGCATAGACATAGACATGTGTGTATAGACATTGACAAGTGTGCATATACATAGACATGTGTGCATGTACATAGACATGTGTGCATGTACATAGATATGTGTACATAAACATAGACATGTGCCTATAGACAAAGACATGCTTGTATAGACACAGACATGTGTGTATAGACATAGACATGTGTGTATACACATAGACATGTGCGCATAGACATAGACATGTGTGTATAGACAAAAATAATGAGTGCATAGACATAGCCATGTGTGCATAGACATAGACATGGTCATGCCTGCATAGACATGTGTTCATAGACATGTGTGCATAGACATAGACACGTGTGTATAGACATAAATATGTGTGTATAGACATAGACATGTGTGCATAGACATAGACATGCCTGCATAGACATGTGTGCATAGACATGTATACATAGACGTGTGTACATAGACATGTATACATAGACATGTGTACATAGACATATGTACATAGACATGTGTACATAGACATGTGTACATAGATATGTGTACATAGACATGTGTACATATACATGTATACATAGACATGTGTACATAGACATGTGTACATAGACATGTGTACATAGACATGTGCGTGAATCCTCCATCAGCTGGGTGCCTAGCACCTCGCGCACAGATATATGCTCGCTGATACAACAGAAGAAGACACGGAAAGACCATGAGCTGATGGCACGGGACTGACAGACGTGGGATATGTTTGTTGAAGGCCTGTGCTCCTTGGGGAGCTGAAGTTGGTGATGATGATGATGATGGTGATGATGATGGTGATGATGATGATGGTGATGATGATGGTGATGATGATGATGGTGATGATGGTGATGATGATGGTGATGATGGTGATGATGATGGTAACGATGATGATGATGGTGATGATGATGGTGATGATGATGGTGATGATGATGATAATGATGATGGTGATGATGGTAATGATACAACAGGAATTTATTTTAAAAAAAGGTATCGCAAGTTCATGCTTGCCTAGGCCTCACACAACCTAACATCGCAACTTAGAAGCAGTATTGTTATTCCTGAATTGTCTTTTCAAATACCCCTAGGGACTAACGGGACGTGCGTGTATATACATGTAGTATACAAATTGTGATGTTCCGTTTACACACCAAAAAACCCCAGGATTTTCCCAAATTTCATCTTTTCATTTCTTGTCACAACCGTCTACCGTCAGTTCGTGTTGCTGATCGTCTCTGTGACAAGTCACGAACAAAGAAACATATTAGACCTGATGAGAAGTCAGCATTTCCTAATATTGGGCAACATAACTGCCGGTCTTGTGTCGTGACTGCCAGATCTGAGATAGATCGTGCTAGATGCTGGCTTTATTTGACTGTTAAGTATATTTATTCACCACATTTAACAACTCTTAGTGTTTCCTGACTGTTAATATCTTCATGTTAGTCACGCATTCTCCCACACCATTTTATCGTTCACTTTTAGTCTCCCATTTTCTCTTCCCTCAAATAGTTTTACCTTAGTTTTATATTTCCATAACTGACCTGACTGTCAGAAGGGCCATCTGTCTACATGCAGTTAAAGACAGATGTGTGTTTGTTAACGGTTTCGTGTTCAGTGTTGTTTATGTGATACTAACACTCTCCTGTACAATGTATTGTTGTTTATGTGATACTAACACTCTCCTGTACAATGTATTGTTGTTTATGTGATACTATCACTCTCCTGTACAATGTATTGTTGTTTATGTGATACTATCACTCTCCTGTACAATGTAGTGTTGTTTATGTGATACTATCACTCTCCTGTACAATGTAGTGTTGTTAATGTGACGTTATCACTCTCCTGTACAATGTAGTGTTGTTTCCTGTACAATGTATTGTTGTTTATGTGATGTTATCACTCTCCTGTACAATGTATTGTTGTTTATGTGATACTATCACTCTCCTGTACAATGTATTGTTGTTTATGTGATATTATAACTCTCCTGTTCAGTGTATTGTTGTTTATGTGATAATATCACTCTCCTGTACAATGTAGTGTTGTTAATGTGACGTTATCACTCTCCTGTACAATGTAGTGTTGTTTCCTGAACAATGTATTGTTGTTTATGTGACGTTATCACTCTCCTGTACAATGTATTGTTGTTTATGTGATACTATCACTCTCCTGTACAATGTATTGTTGTTTATGTAATACTATCACTCTCCTGTACAATGTATTGATGTTTATGTGATACTATCACTCTCCTGTACAATGTAGTGTTGTTTATGTGATACTATCACTCTCCTGTACAATGTATTGTTGTTTATGTGATACTATCACTCTCCTGTACAATGTAGTGTTGTTAATGTGACGTTATCACTCTCCGGTACAATGTAGTGTTGTTTCCTGTACAATGTATTGTTGTTTATGTGACGTTATCACTCTCCTGTACAATGTATTGTTGTTTATGTGATACTATCACTCTCCTGTACAATGTATTGTTTTTTATGTGATACTATCACTCTCCTGTACAGTGTATTGTTGTTTATGTGATAATATCACTCTCCTGTACAGTGTATTGTTGTTTATGTGATAATATCACTCTCCTGTACAATGTATTGTTGTTTATGTGATGGTATCACTCTCCTGTACAATATATTGTTGTTTATGTGATGGTATCACTCTCCTGTACAATGTATTGTTGTTTATGTGATGGTATCACTCTCCTGTACAATGTATTGTTGTTTATGTGATACTATCACTCTCCTGTACAGTGTATTGTTGTTTTATGTGATAATATCACTCTCCTGTACAGTGTATTGTTGTTTATGTGATAATATCACTCTCCTGTACAATGTATTGTTGTTTATGTGATACTATCACTCTCCTGTACAATGTATTGTTGTTTATGTGATACTATCACTCTCCTGTACAATGTAGTGTTGTTTATGTGACGTTATCATCCTCCTGCACAATGTATGGTTGTTTATGTGATGGTATCACTCTCCTGTACAATATATTGTTGTTTATGTGATGGTATCACTCTCCTGTACAATGTATTGTTGTTTATGTGATAATATCACTCTCCTGTACAATGTATTGTTGTTTATGTGATACTATCACTCTCCTGTACAATGTATTGTTGTTTATGTGATAATATCACTCTCCTGTACAATGTAGTGTTGTTTATGTGACGTTATCACTCTCCTGTACAATGTGGTGTTGTTTATGTGATACTATCACTCTCCTGTACAATATATTGTTGTTTATGTGATGGTATCACTCTCCTGTACAATATATTGTTGTTTATGTGATGGTATCACTCTCCTGTACAATGTATTGTTGTTTATGTGATAATATCACTCTCCTGTACAATGTATTGTTGTTTATGTGATACTATCACTCTCCTGTACAATGTATTGTTGTTTATGTGATACTATCACTCTCCTGTACAATGTAGTGTTGTTTATGTGACGTTATCATCCTCCTGCACAATGTATGGTTGTTTATGTAATGGTATCACTCTCCTGTACAATGTATTGTTGTTTATGTGATGGTATCACTCTCCTGTACAATGTATTGTTGTTTATGTGATACTATCACTCTCCTGTACAATGTATTGTTGTTTATGTGATACTATCACTCTCCTGTACAATACAGTGTTGTTTATGAGATACTATCACTCTCCTGTACAATGTAGTGTTGTTTATGTGACGTTATCACTCTCCTGTACAATGTGGTGTTGTTTATGAGATACTATCACTCTCCTGTACAATGTATTGTTGTTTATGTGATGGTATCACTCTCCTGTACAATGTATTGTTGTTTATGTGATGGTATCACTCTTCTGTACAGTGTATTGTTGTTTATGTGATGGTATCACTCTCCTGTACAATGTAGTGCTGTTTATGTGACGTTATCACTCTCCTGTACAATGTAGTGTTGTTTATGTGACGTTATCGCTCTCCTGTACAATGTAGTGTTGTTTATGTGATACTATCACTTTCCTGTACAATGTATTGTTATTTATCACACGAATAAATCAACCAGTAATAATGATGATGATCGTCATCAATACCTTTCAGCGCCCCACAGAATTAAGGTCCGCAACAAAAACACCCCAACCGCTCCTCCCACCGTTACTGTGTCATCCGATCGAGGATTTTCCATTACTTCTTTATCTTTCTCATGTGAGTCTCCAGTTCTCTTCTCCGTGCTGTATTTTTTCTTTGTCTGTATATATTTCTCTTGTCTGTATATATTTCTCTTGTCTGTATATATTTCTCTTGTCTGTATATATTTCTGTTATCTTGGGTATTGCAGAACAGGGACTGACTTCGAATGACATCAACTGGTTTTCTTCACGTGTTTCCACAGTCAGCGATTTCTCGTTTCATGTTCACCTGTGTTTGTCTAGTTATTTCCATCAGTTCTATATCCACAATGAGAGACTTGTCGTCTCATGTCCACTTGTGTCTAGTTATTTCCATCAGTTCTATAGCCACAGTGAGTGTCTTCTCGCCTCATGTCCACTTTTATCTGGTTATTTTCACCAGTTCTACTTCCACAACGAGCGTATTCTCGTCTCATGTCCACTTGTGTTTGTCTAGTTATTTCCATACGTTCTATATCAACAATGAGAGACTTGTCGTCTCGTGTCCACTTGTGTTTGTTTAGTATTTCCACCAGTTCCACATCTACAGTGGGTGTTTTCTCGTGTCATGTCAACTTATGTTTGTCTAGTTATTTTCATCAGTTCCATATCTACAGTGAGTGTCTTCTCGTGTCATGTCAACTTATGTTTGTCTAGTTATTTTCATCAGTTCCAAATCTACAGTGAGTGTCTTCTCGTGTCATGTCAACTTATGTTTGTCTAGTTATTTTCATCAGTTCCATATCTACAGTGAGTGTCTTCTCGTGTCATGTCAACTTATGTTTGTCTAGTTATTTCCATAAGTTCCATATCTACAGTGAGAGTCTTCTTGTGTCATGTCCACTTATGTTTGTCTAGTTATTTTCATCAGTTCCATATCTACAGTGAGTGTCTTCTCGTGTCATGTCCACTTATGTTTATCTAGTTATTTCAATCAGTTCCACATTAGTGTTGTCCTACCATTTCGATTCTTCTTCTCCGCGCAAGCACTCTTTAATGAAAGTCGGCAAGTTTCCAATAATGGCGAGAATGTGGGCCCTTATTGTGTCAACAGCAATAACTGTTCTGTTGTCAGACTACTGTCGTCTGCCAGGGATACCTCTCTCCTGATGCTGACAAGTACACCTATGTCTACCTGTGTAACTGTATTTTCCCATTGACCATCAACGGCTACATCATTAACAATTACTACTACCGGTTCTAATTCTGGTGCTTTCCTATTTTTAAAGCTCTTTGTAAAAGCGCAGTCATCTCCCTTCATGTGGACTTTTGATTGTCTCCACCAGATAGTTTTCTTTAGCTTCCGTGGAGCACAGGCTTCCAACAAGTCCACTACAAGAACGCTCTGTCCTGTGTTATCCGTGGAGCACAGGCTTCCAACAAGTAGACTACAAGAACGCCCTGTCCTGTGTTATCCGTGGAGCACAGGCTTCCAACAAGTCCACTACAAGAACGCCCTGTCCTGTGCCATCCGTTCAATGCTTTACCACATCTTCTTTATCCCTTTTATATCCGTCTCCAGTTCTCTTCTTCATTTTTGTTGGTGGTCTCCCCTTATTTCTTCCACACTACAGATGCCAGAACAGTGACGGCCTTGTAATGCTAACATCTGGTTTTCTCAATGTGTGTTATATTCAGCTCAAGGGTCTTCTCCTTACCTCCTGCTCCACCGGAGCATGTCTAGCTCTTTGCATCAATTCATCATTGATGACCTTGTGATACTTATTTAAGTTCTTCTGTTCGACGCCGTCACCCGTTTACTAAAGTCTGCTGTCTTTGTTGTTGTCATTCTTGTTGATCAGCATGTTTGGCAGCCATACAATAAGCCTACCTTCGTATTTAAGTTGAAGATTCTTCTTTTTGTTTTTTTAAGTTAGACTTGATTTATTGTGGTTTACATATATTGCCTTTTATATTCTTATTTTCATATCATTATCTTATGTTCTGCTAATGTTAGCATTTAGATGAGCATCTCATCTTATCACTGATGTCAAGCCGTTCTCTGTTAATGTTAGCATTACTGATTATTTTCTCATGTTTTGCTACTGTCACACTACCCGTCTCTGGTAATTGAATCACATATTGTTACTCATTTTCTCCTGATGTTAGCATTTAGATACATATCTTCTCTTATCAATGATGTCAAATCATTCTCTGCTAATGTTAGCAGTTAGATGAACATGTACTTTTATCACCGATGTATAGCATTACTGGTGTTTCCTCATATCCTGCTAATGTTAGCGTTTACCTTCTTCAGCAATGTTATCACCGATGTTTACTCATTCTCTGCTGATGTTACAACGTGTTCTCATTCTGTATTTATGTGATTATTTATATGTACTTAGTCTCAGGAGATATTACAGTGTATTTGATCATATTATGTACTGTAGAGATTATTTTAGCTCTATTTTGGTTGAAACTCATGTTTCAACAACCACTACCGCAAACACAAAAAAGTGCTGCAATTACCACAACTGTTTTACAGCATTTATTGTTACTGCCATTACTACTATTGCCGCAGTTACCGCTACTACTGCTACTACTACAACTACAATTAATTCCGCTACTCTGCTACTGCTAATAGTACTACGCTAGCTTCTACAACAACAATTCTTACTACCACCATCACCACCAACACCACTACAACAATTAATACTACTGATATTACTATTCAATCAATCAATACCCTTTAGCTCCCCAAGGAGCATAGGCCTTCAACAAACTTGTGCCAAGTCTTCCTGTCCTGTGCCATCCGCTCAAGTTCTTTCCATGTTTTCCTCATCATTTTCACCTCTGTTTCCAGTTCTCTTCTCCATGTGTTTTTTGGTCTACTTCTGCCTCTCTTTCCCTGTGGATTCCAGAACATGGACTGCCTTGTAATGCTATCAACAGGTTTCCTCAATGTGTATCCTATCCATCGCCAGTGTCTTCCACTCTTGTTCCACTGGCACTTGTCTGGTTCTTGTCATCAATTCCACATTTGTGACTTTGTCATACCATTTCAGTCCTTCTATTCTACACAAGCACCCGTTTATAAAAGTCTGTAGCTTGTTGGTTGTTGTTTTTGTTGTTCTCCATGTTTCAGAGCCATACAATAGGACTGACATGACAGAGCCATACAATAGGACTGACATGACAGAGCCATACAATAGGACTGACATGACAGAGCCATACAATAGGACTGACTTGACAGAGCCATACAATAGGACTGACATGACAGAGCCATACAATAGGACTGACTTGACATTTGAGTTGAAGATTCTTATTTTCGTGTTGGACTTGATTTCTCTTGTGATATTACTATTACTGCTGGGTATTTTTGTTATGTTTTCGATTGTGTATTTCACGTCACTGTGAAGTAAAATCCTCCAGTGGGTTCTCTTGAAGCCGTCCTGTCCTTGTGTAGCATTTACTGTGACTTTTTTTTTTTCCGTTGTTGTTCGTTCTTTTATTTGTAAGGGGTTTTTCTTCCTCCGATGTTTTCTATGTGCCCTGGAGTATTCCAAACACGAACTTCACGTGAAAGAAGCCGAGTTTTCTCACTGCATCACGTGATCTCTTCACTTCCAGTCATCCTTTTAACAGATCTTATTTCGTCGATATTTGCCAGGTCTTTGTTTTTTCCTTCTTCTGTTCTGATTTTTTTCATCGTGCCATCGACTATTTAATCCGATTACCTCTGTTTTTTTATTTTTCTTAACCAGCAGCACTTGGGCTTTCAGCCCTTCGGCCCAATGACGTGTCATTGCGAGGCTGGGGAGCCTATGGACTTTCCTTCCAACCCGGTCAAGAGCTTCGCGACTTCCCATCCACAGAGGGTTTATCTCAGTAGTCGTTCAGGTTATTCAGTCAAAATCCCGGTTGATGACACTTCTTCAAATGCCACTCCCAGGCTTGAACCTTGAACACCTGATCGCCAGCGCAATATGGTAACCATTACACCAGCGCGGCTCCCAGATTGCCTCTGTTAAAGATTACTCTTGTTACTACTACAACAAACATTAATCCTACTACTATTACTACTACTACTATTACTATTACAACTACTCCTACTGCTGCTGCTGCTGCTACTACGGTTACTACTAACACTTCTACCACTACTACCATTCATTA
Source organism: Oreohelix idahoensis (assembly GCA_024509875.1). Taxonomy (NCBI): domain Eukaryota; kingdom Metazoa; phylum Mollusca; class Gastropoda; order Stylommatophora; family Oreohelicidae; genus Oreohelix; species Oreohelix idahoensis. The sequence continues at coordinate 661,673 of JAMPIV010017004.1, read as the reverse complement.
TATAGTTAGGGGCCGTTCACAAATTACGTAACCTAAAAAAACAAGGGGGGGGGGGGTGTGGAGGTTTCCGAGATGTTACGCTTTGTTACAATGGGGTGGGAGTGAACTGAAATGTTGTTACATAACGTGGGACAAATCCAATGATAATTCATAAGAATGAGGCTTTACAAAATTTCTGTTTTCTGTACATAAAACTGTGTTAGTTAGTGACAAAGAGCTAAAATTTAGTGCACAGAGGTTGCTTATTTACTTAGTTTATGACGTCAGCATGGCATTTCTATACCTATGGAAGTTAGTCTCAGAGTCTGATTTATAGTGATATTTCTATGGTGATTACGCCAGAATTCTTGTCAGTCTTGTATTTTATGTGGGAATTTGATTAAATTGCGGATATACTATAACAATTTAGCTGTCGAGAACTGGTAATTTGTAAATTTGTTAACGTGGAGTTTTAACCAAACCTACATAGTATTTGTAGACAAGGCCCAGCAATCTGATTTCGTCAGTGTATTAAGTTAGCAGCTGACATGTCGTACTGAATATTACACACTAACTAATTAACTATTTACTGTAAAACTTCGAATAGAAGCCCCCGACGTCTACTAGTACAAACAATTTTGACCCGGGCTTCTTCTCTATATTTTTAATCATAACCGTTTCTGCGTCTACTTGTCGATTGGCCTATCAGTAAGATATTAAAACGCTGTTGAATGACAGGTAGTTATGTTGTACTAATTGGTGATATAGATAGTTAGGCTGAATTACTACACAAGGGCAGATAAGCTGTTGTAAAGCTTTACTGCCACAGAAAGGGGTTCGGCCGAGGTGTTATGTCATTTTAAAAAGGGGGGGGGGGGGGGGGGTTACGCACATGTTACGAGGGGAGGAGGAAAGGGGGGGGGGGGAGTCTGAAAAATGTCAAAAATTGCGTTAAGTGATTTTTGAACGGCCCTTTATCGTTACAAAAATTATAACTTCTGCTACCATTACTCCCACCACCACTATTACAGCTACGACTACCACTGCTGCTACTACTAATAATACTCAGTATTACCAACAATAGTAACAACAGTATGACACAAACATTTTACTAACTTTTAAAGTTTGTATTTGTTACGGTTACTCCATGACATGTATAAAGAGCTTAGATGTTAATCCACCTTCCCCCCATGTCTGCAAATGTCTTGACATGATGGGTCTAGAACTTAGCGTGTTATTCATTCTGCTGTCTGCTTTTCCAAGGGAAGACATTAAAAATTGATAAAGCAGGTCTTGTGATATGTCGTACAAGTAGGTTTGAAAGTTATTTATGGTCCCGTCTGTGTAGAGTGGATGGTGATAAGTACGTGAGAAATAAAAGTGTGAGAAATAGATTTCACGGGTGAATAGTTTAAGGAGAAGATCTGTCTCTGGAATGAGTAGTTTTCTCTAGTCCAGCCTATCTATACGACTATAATTTAGTACAAAATGAAACTTTCCCTCCTTATACATGTAAATATAAGTTTAACTACACACACACAACTATGTGACAACAAGACACACAAACGAGAAAAAAACTATGGTTAATTGGATATGGGTCTGACCAACACACAAAGTTAAGTTTCTTTTGTCGTTTATTATCATTAAACGTGACAACACCAAATATCTAAAGAAATATCAAATAAAATCAGATTTACATACATAGGAAATAACAGAACAAAGATGCCCTCACTTATTGAGAAAAGAACCCAACAAGTTAATAACCCCAAAGGTCAAAGGTTAGCACTATGTTACAGAATAGACAGTAAAGAACAAGTTCCTACTATATGCTACCCAGTAAAGTAAACAAGTTTAAGCAGATTCAAGGATGATACAATTTCCTAAAACAAAGAAAAATATTCACTCTCTTTGTCATACGTGGCCACTCAATCACGCTTACCTAATCATGGTGATATCCCTTGGAATTACAATGGTTCTTGAATATACAAAATGTCAGGTGTATTTCCCAAGTTGGCCCCAGTCCATCCTCTAACAATTAAGATTAATAAGGGGGACGCCAAATTTGGTGGTTTATTCCTGGATTAACAAATGTCACCTCGAATAGTTAGTGTAGAAAACCGAGATCTTGAGTTCACAGTAAACAGAGGAAAATACTTCCAGTATTGGGAAACATCTGGTTGCTAAAACTGTTACAATTGATAAATGATGGTAATCCTATCGGCTAGCTCTATGGTGAGTGCCGATTCTGAAACAGCGTAAATTCTGGATGATACTCTTGAATACGACTGTCAGTCGTCAGATAATGTTATTGTTCTGTACAACCTCAGTGGGCTGATAAATTAAAAAAAATATTGCTGGCCTTTATAAGTCCAGTTAAATTTACCAGTTAAAAGGTTTCTTTGTCTCTTTGGCCAATACTGTTCACAACTGAACTTGGGGACGCACAAGCCAAGAAAAAGACAACATTAACCAATGAAGAAAAGACCGCTAGACGCTCTTTCATCAGGTCTGCGATGGAATAAAAAACATTTATGGAAAAATACTACTATTCTTTATATATATATATATATATATATATATATATATATATCTATATATATATATATATCTATATATATATATATATATATATATATATATATATATATATATATATATATACATACACGGACGGGGACAAGACGATCTCTTTTCCACTCCGTCAGTCCTGATTAAAGTTAAAAGGCACACGGTGACTTTAGATTATCCTATCGCTCGTCGCTTAGCGAGTGCAGGTTTAGTTGAGTTATGCCGCTCTACCCCTCGTGCTTCTGGTCAGCGTACAATGTCAATTATTATTCAATTATCCATACGCGCACTTACATAAATATCGTCTGTCGTTAATAGCTATTAATTGTCGGCGTCTGTTTGTCATCGTATGGTATTAAATTATAGTCTTACTTAGTCGTTCCCCTTCTACCGTGAGGTGTAGAGGTTTGGAAGAGAGATCGCCAGACTATCTTATCGGCTGTATTCCTCCTGGCCTGGTTCCATTCTAGTCCTCGGTCCTTCAAAGATTGTCTAATGTTGTCCTCCCAGCGGACTCTGGGTCGTCCTGGGGGTCTGGATCCCTGGCTCTTTGTTTCCCATGCTTGTCGTGGTAGCCGATCTTCTCCCATTCTGCAGACATGGCCAAACCATCTTAGTTGGGACTGTTTTACTTGGGTCTGCAGGGGGTGGCATTTTAGGCCTTGACGTATCGTCTGATTGCGGACCATGTCTCTTTGTTACTTCAGCCACCTTCCTCAGATACCTCATTTCTGAGGTTTGGATCTGGCTTTTATGGGTTGTAGTCATTGCCCATGACTCGCATCCATATGTCAAGACTGGGACATAGGCGGAGCGGTATACAGCCATCTTCGTTTTCTTACCAACCTCTCTCTTGCTGAAGAATCCTCGATTTATGGCCTAAAAAAGTCTCCCAGCTGCTGCTTTTCGAGGGGCCAACTCTTCTTTGATGCCTCCCTTTCGGTCTATAATAGATCCGAGATATTTAAAGTGGTCGACCTGCTCCAGGACCTGTTCTACCAGCTTAATCTGATGTCTTCTTTCTTCTCGTGATATCACCATGGATTTTGTTTTAGAGCTGCTTATGACAATCCCTCTCTTCTCCAGCTCTTCCTTCCAGACTTGCAGGTTGAATTGGAGATGTGCCTCTGATTTAGCAATCAGGGCAACATCATCAGCAAATGCCAGCTCTGAAATACATACCTGTCTCATCTTCCAGTACCCCACTGAATACTTTCTTGTTCTCTCCTTACAACAAGAAAGTATTCAGTGGGGTACTGGAAGATGAGACAGGTATGTATTTCATATTAAATAATGGTCACTTACTATAAATACACAAAATGAAATATAACGTGAATTCTATTCTGTCACTATCAGTCGCGCTTAGCATATACTCAGTCAACTAAAACGTCTCTTCTTGTGTGAGAAAACGGGTGGTAAAATTAACATTAAAACTGAACCTCTGGTTAAAAAAAAGCTGAGCGTTATTATTTCACTGCTTTTAACAGCTAGAACTCTAAAAGAATTATAATGGTAAAAGCTTTAACACTTTAACTCTTAAGCACTAATTTCTATTACCAGAAAATCCTCATGAAAAGATCCTCACGAATGCTATTAACACATTTTGCAAAATGGTTCTTGCTACTGCGTGCTTAAATAACACATAAGGAAGGGAAACCCGAGGCCTGTAAACAGTAAATTAATATTAGACAAACATAAAGGTATGTTTTCAGGCACTCGTAAGAAATAAAGAAGTAGAACACTTGGACAACAGAAAAACAACAGACGTGAGTGGCTTACCCAGGGTTCGAACCCCGTACCTTCCGTACGACAACTCCGCCTAGCTATCAAGCGAATCACACTGACCCCACGGCCAGCTTGATAAATAGCCAGCAAAGCATCTTTTTTTGGGGATGCCTAGCTGGCCGTGGGGTCAGTGTGATTCGCTTGATAGCTAGGCGGAGTTGTCGTACGGAAGGTACGGGGTTCGAACCCTGGGTAAGCCACTCACGTCTGTTGTTTTTCTGTTGTCCAAGTGTTCTACTTCTTTATTTCTTACGAGTGCCTGAAAACATACCTTTATGTTTGTCTAATATTAATCTACTGCGTGCTTAGACTATTCCAAAAATTCTGAGTGACGACTGATAGCGGGTTTAAAAAGACCACAGTTTATATATCAGCATAGTCCTCTGATCTATAGTTGATGCTAATTTTCACACTATTGTGCATAGCAGAGAATCAGAAACCTAAGTTCCCCAGATAAAAGGTTTTTACGGTCGCTCTGTCCGGCGTTGCTAATCGACATCAGAGATTTAAATCCGTGTAACGGGGTTCTCGGAGATTTTGCTTGTATCTGAAGATCAAAGAGTTAACTCTCCTCTGCGTACGAACTTCAAAGGGTATTCGGGGAAATATTTTTGCCCGAGCGTCTACTTAAAAAAGTTCCGGTGTTTTTCACGTGCGGTCTGTCGGGTATCCGATGATTAGCTCGCGTGAGAAACTTGATAAACAAACCTGATTCGCTCCCTGTTATGACTTGCAGGTCGCGAAAGTTGGTAAACAACTTCGTTTGTTTATGTTCAGAAAAAAGAGGCAGGCGTGGATGAAAAATAAACTTGTATGAGTAAGACAGGCAGAAAAATGCGTGGTTTTGCTATCAAATCATAGAACGCTAGCGGTATTACAAGGCTGTCAGATTACTGTAGGCAATATTTCCATTATACGTCACATGATAGATTTACATTTTGGCAGTGAAGGCAGTGAGATCCCGATGCCATCACAAGAACAGCTCTGCTATGGACCCCTGAAGGAAAACGAAAGAGAGGCCGACCAAAAACAACTTGGCGGAGGACTGTGGAGGCTGAAATGCAAAGAGTGAACCAGAGTTGGGGCACTGTACGAAGGATGGCCGCCGACCGAGCAAAGTGGAATCAATTTGTTGTTGCCCTACAAGACGCCACCAGGCGTAATGGCCACTGACTGCTTTGACGTTCGGCGGCTAAGGATCAAAGAAGAAGAAGAAGAAGTGAAGGCGGGTGGCTGTAGTTCTGGAAAGACCAACACACAAAGCACTCACAGAATAGGTAGCAGTGGGACCCAGAATAACAAATGCAACATTAAAAACAGCCAAAATAGAGAATGAATGTAATACTAGATTAAAGTACTAACCAATGACAATAAACAATGCGTGAAAAAAGAAATTGTGTATCAGGTTACAAAATATTATAGATAGATAGAGAAGAAAGAGTATCACAATTTTGATGGGTGATCTAAATACAAGAGACGAAGGGGAAATAGGACTGACAATGGATATGACACATATAGAAAAAACGTGTTTATAGCATTACAAGGTAGTCCTTGTGCAATCCCCAGGTAGGTAGAGAAACACGGAGAATTGGAGACAGATATGACAGTTATAATAGGGACATGGAAAGATCTAGAACTGATGGCTTGCGACAGGAAAACGTGGCATGTGTTTGTTGAAGGCTTACGCTTCCCGTGGAGCTAAGTGTACTGAGTGAATGAAAGTGTTTTTTATAATAAAACTTTGCCCGTGTCCGTGAAATTAAGATAGACCATCGGTGTTAGTAGATCGTTCAATGTAAGCTCATGTTGGTAATTGGAACTGTACAAGCAAGAGGATTGGTAGAGACAGTTCAGCTGTGCTTTGACACAGTCAGTCAGGACAATAGCATCATCATCTTCATTGACCTTCAGCTTCTCAAGGAACATAGGCGTTGAACAAACTTACGCCAGGTCCTCGATTCCCTGCCATCTATTCTAGACTTTTCCACGACTTCCTAATATTTATAATTTCTATATCCAGTTCTCTTCTCCATATGTTTGTCGATTGTCCTCTATCTCTCTTACCCTGAGGTTCCAGAATAACGACTACCTTCTTTCCTCTATGACGTTTTTGCAGCGTAAAGTTTCTATAGGACGGGGTAACCGGCCCCATGTTGAACCCTCCTTTGTCGTCTGGTTACGAAAGCATAGTAGGTTACAGTGTAACAACCCCACCCATTGCAGACATCGGTAACACACGGCTGAATATTGCACGCACGATGTCTAATGGAGACGTCCTGCAAGAAGGCAACATGACAGAAAAGATTAATGTAAGGACCCGGAAGAAGAGGTCCAGTTTTATTGTAAGTGGGAGCTGGTAACAGTTGTGGACAGTGATTTAGAAGAATACAGACAGACATCAGATATTACGCAGTTTAACATGGCTACAGTCACTGAAGACGCATGCTGTTCCATTAACTGTAAAAAATTAAACTTTATGACTTCAGTTTGGAAGATGCTGTTATAAATAAATGGATATGTTTTATACTAAAATAAAAAAAATTAGCACGGAAACTTTTCTTGTACATTCAAAGTTTAATTAAAAAGACAGTCTCAAAGAAAGTCAAAGAGACCAACAGGTCAAGCACAGAGGTGCATTATTGAACTGCACCGGTCGATGGAGACTTCGTTTTAACATTGCTAATGTTTTGCTACAGATAATGGAGTTGGTTAGGTAATTATGCTCGTGAGTTGTGTCAGCATAATGAAGACGCCGAATGTAGTGGGAGTAGGTCAGGAACTTGTCACGGCAGTCGCCAGTGTTCTGTACAACTTTGCAATTGTAGTTTTATAGACGTTTTTTTTAAACGTTTAAAAGCTTTAATTTTTCACGAAAATGAGAAGGACTGCGGTAAGGAGGTTCATAGCGGGGGTTTAACAAAAACAAACACCAAAAAAAAAATTATAAAATGAATCTAATACGTCTTGCAAGGACAAAAGACTAAGAAAGCTACTTACGTTGTGACCGCAAGACCTTCGTCAGGGACAAAAAAAAAACAGAAAAAGGAAAGAAAAAAGAAAGGGTAGAAAACAAGAAATGAGATGTATTACCGTCATATTATTATTGTTATTGTCTTTTTTCTTTGTTGTTGCTGTTGTTGTTGCCATTACATGCTTCTTATTAATAATTCTAAGGTATTTAGGTTTATGTCTCTGGGATTACTTTGCGTTTCTGCGCGTTTTATTGAGTGATAATGAAAGTTCTGCATTTAGAATATAATTTCTTGTTAAATTATGTCGTTCTTCAGACAGTTTTAAACTTCCCGTTCAACAGACAGTTTTAATTTTCCCGTTCATCAAACGATTTTATTTTAGCTATTCTTCTGACCGTTTTAATTGTGCAATTCTTCCAAACTGTGATTACTTTTATTTATACACTATATCGTTTCATAAACCCTCATTTGTTCCGTATTTAGTTTCCATTAGTCTGATCGTTGCAACAATAAGTTTATATCTGCCCATAACTTTGATCCTTACTGAGACATAATTAAACATTTGCAGGTCTAGGTCTCCATTTAACACCAACTACACAATAGCTGGTGCGTATTAAAATCACCTTGAACATTGAAGCTTGAAATATGATAACAACTATACAGGCTGGAAATTTAGAAAACCTTCAGTGCAGGAGTTGGAAGCGAAAAATTGGACGTTGTGACTTTATGGACGATGTGGTATATATGTATATCCTTATGACGTTTCGGATACCGTTTACTCACACCTGGTGGTAGGCGTGGGCCAAATAATGGCTTTTACATCTGTTGTTAATTCAGTTTAAACCATGATTTAAATTGAAATAATCTATCAACATATTGAAATAGAAAAATCTTAAATTTCTAAATGTTGGAAATGTGGGTTCTTCATTGCTTCAGCCATAGCTATCAAAGTAGAGAAGGATTTTCGACGGATGAAGTGAAAGATATTCTTATATTTCTCTAGAGGCTGTCATTTAACTTTTTGTTTAATTATTAACATCTAAGTGGTACATAATGAGCGTTAGATTTAACACAAATTTAAAATAAATAGTAGAAACCTCATATAATATGCATTTTTTAATACATGGCAATACGTCTGTACAAATAAAGTGAAACAAGCTGTGAGGAAACGACAGTTGGCATTGGTTAGGACACACACGGGAGATTCCAGTCAATAGCATTACAAGACGGTCCTTGTTCTGGAATCATGGAATTACCTGAGCAAGAAAAACAGAGCAAACCGAAAAATACACGGGATATTGAATAGGAGACAACCATGACAGAAACACAGAAGACATGGACGCACCTTGAACTGGTGGTACACGTCAGAAAAGGTTAAAATGAATTAGTTGAAGGCCCAAACTCGACAAGAGCGGAAATGTGATGAATAAATAAACGGTACGTCCAGAAGCCTCTTTGTGTGTGTGTGTGTGTGTGTGTGTGTGTGTGTGTGTGTGTGTGTGTGTAGGCAGAAAAAAAAGTAAATGTAATATCACAGCATTTATTGCTGTTGGGGAGTGAAGTGTTAGAGACTTTAATATACTAGATCCAGCACCGAGAGGTGGGGTGACCAGTTACCTTACTTGCTGCTGTTTCCTTCATAAACATATATTTATTTACAGCTGGGGAGACTTGACCGCGTCGATACCGTAAATCGAACCCGGCACCTTTGCCACGAGAGGCCAGCGCTATAACCACTCGGGCGTCAATCGGGCGTAGACATTATCTTACTTATATCTAATAATACGCGAAGAAGAAGGTGGTGATATTCTCGGAACATGTTTTTTTTATAACTCACTCAGCAATAATAGATCACTCAACAATAACAGCTCACTCAACAATAACAGCTCACTCAACAATAATAGCTCACTCAACAATAGCTGCTCACTCAACAATAACAGCTCACTCAACAATAATAGCTCACTCAACAATAATAGCTCACTCAACAATAATAGCTCACTCAACAATAATAGCTCACTCAACAATAAAGATGGTGTCTATACACTTGTATTTTGTATCGCTGGGAATGTTTGCTGTAGCTCTGCACTTATTTTATTGAAAACTGATAGAGATAGAACTTTTGTTCAGTACCACTTACTCTTAACACGTGATTTATGGTCAATGATTAATGACTATTATAACAACAGTTATACGACAGTTTTAAGCTCCTGTGCTGATGTTTTCTTCCACATTTGTAATGTTAATAATATTTTTTCTTTCCGTGGAAATAAGTAACGTGCGCGTGTGTATACTTACTGCAAACAAGAGTAAATCGTAGATACTATAAACGTGTATTTCTTAAATGATGACCGAAATCTCATTAACACTCGAAAAATGTGACAATTAATAATTTGAAACCATGCTAGATTTTAGGATGTAAATTGTGCAAGCTTTATTTCCAACGAAGATAAGGGAGCGGAGAAGCCAGATAACTCATCGCCATCACCAGACATCAACTTTCCCATTGTTAGTCTGTGTATCTCTCTTAAGTCCTGTTCCTCCAAATGGTACATTTGCCGAATCCATCTTCTCACGTCATCATGATGAACTTATTCAAGAGATCGCACCTGCATTCCAGCAGCCGCAAGCAGTCGAGGTCTCCATCTTCCTTTGAAATCCCCAAACTGTGTCTGACACGTCAGAAGCGATCTACATCTATTGACTCAGCAGAGACAGCACTAGAAACTCTAGAAATTCCTACCCAAGAAAACCGAATGCGATCATCCAGCTGTGATTCTATTGCACAACACATTCATGAAGTTAAGTCTTCTCCGGATCTGCTACATTTTCCGACTCAGTTTTCCAGCACTGATGTCACAGGAGGCGCTGCTTCGATGTCGTTACTTGGCGGGAAAAGATCAAATTCCTTCGACAATGCAGCTCAGTGGTACTTCGCGAATTCTTCGGACGATAATTCTTCGGATAAAGAATGTGGGGCCGCCTACAGTCTAAAAGTTCCAAAGGGTCAGTTGAGACGGGCGTCATGGGAAATTCCAAAAATCTGTCTTCACTGCTTGTACCTGGAAACTTTGGCTAAGGAGCAGCAGGAATCCGTATCGACCGGACACAAATTTTTTATCGGAGATGGTACCAAAGTGGGTGTATTGTCTCCAACATCACAGTCCAGTAACTCCAGCATGTATGATAGCAACGAAGAAGAAAGTTATCTCAGTGACTCGGAGAGCAGTGACGTCCAAAGCTGCACAGTCCGCTTCAGTGACTCCGTAGAAGAGGGCTTGAATAGTGCACCTGCGAGACTCATTGTGGAGAAAGCCAAGCATCGAATAAGCATAAACAACGAAAGTTTGAACGATTTAAATCTTATCGACCTCCCATGCAGATCTATGATAGTCGATTCCAATTCTCCCAGCGGTGATCAGATTTCATACACAGACGTTGTGACACTCGAAGTTCCGGTGATAAAACAGCGCTCCACATCTTTAGATGCATCCTGCATGATGGGGTCGCCAAAGAAATGTATTCTGGAGGAAGAGCTCAAGGGTAAACCCGTCAAAAAGCAAGCACGTTCCAAGTCCGTGGACTCTAATATGCCTCGGAAAGGAAGCAGTGCCACTGCAGCACTCTTGGCTTTAATTCAGCATGGCTTTAAGTGAGTATCTCTCTATCATTGCTGATCACATCAGTCAATAACACACCTATGTTAGTATCTCTCTATCATTGCTGATCACATCAGTCAATAACACACCTATATTAGTATCTCTCTATCATTGCTGATCACATCAGTCAATAACACACCTATATTAGTTTATCTCTATCATTGCTGGTCACATCAGTCAATAACACACCTATATTAGTATCTCTCTATCATTGCTGATCACATCAGTCAATAACACACCTATATTAGTATCTCTCTATCATTGCTGATCACATCAGTCAATAACACACCTATATTAGTATCTCTCTATCATTGCTGATCACATCAGTCAATAACACACCTATATTAGACGTATCATAAATATGTCAAACACAACACACCATTACCTTTCTTTCTTTCGTTCTTGCTTTAGTTCTTTCTTTCGTTCTTTCTTTAGTTCTTTCTTTAGTTCTTTCTTTCGTTCTTTCTTTCTTTCTTTCTTTCTTGCTCTCTTCTTGTAAGGCACAGTTCCAAGCTACACACAAAGCATTCTGGATCGCCTAAGAACTTCTGCATTTCTCTCAAAATATCATCCTTTCTTACACTGGCTTGACGTGCTGCTAATGTCCTTCTCGTAATCCCCAACTTCATTAGAATGATAATTTCTTGTGTTTCTGTTCTAAATTTACTGAATATTTACTGGTTGTGACACATGTCTGCTAATAAAAATTAAAAAAAAAAACAACAACAAAACCCCGCATTCTCAAGTTTCGAAACTGACTTTAGAAACTAGTAGCTATAATGTTCATCTCCCTGTTACACATACACGCGTTTCCTTTCCGTAACATTTTCACAGATCGTGCCTCCATGTCGCTTCATTCGCCCCCAACATCTTTTAAGTAAGTAAACATTTTTCAATCTTATATCAGATTTTCACAAGGGAGATCGATTATAAAGTACCTTCAACCTTTTCCAATCTTATATAAGATTTTCACAGACGAGATTGGTTATAACGTAGCTTCAACATTTCCAATCTTATATAAGATTTTCACAAGAGAGATCGGTTATAAAGTACCATCAACATTTTCCAATCTTATATAAAATTTTAACAAGGGAGATCGGTTTTAAAGTACCATCAACATTATCCAATCTTATATAAGATTTTAACAAGAGAGATCGGTTATAAAGTACATTGAACATTATCCAATCTTATATACGATTTTAACAAGGGAAATCAGTTATAAAGTACCTTCAACATTTTCCAATCTTATATAAGATTTTCACAGACGAGATTGCTTATAACGTACCTTCAACATGTTCCAATGTTATATAAGATTTTCACAAAGGCGATTGGTTATAAAGTACATTCAACACTTTCCAATCTTATATAAGATTTTCACAAAGGCGATTGGTTATAAAGTACATTCAACACTTTCCAATCTTATATAAGATTTTCACAAAGGAGATCGGTTATAAAGCACCTTCAACATTTCCCAATCTTATATAACAATCTTATAGTCAACTGGTCGATCTTTGTCTACCGGTAGATCCCAGGAGATCATATGGTTGATCTGTAGGTGACTGACGGGAAAATGCATTTTTAACCTAGGGAAATTTTGGACTAGTCCTATCCCGCCTGCATTTAAAAGTGTGGTGTCCCCATGTTTAAAAGTGCGGTGCCCCCAAGTTTAAAAGTGCGGTGCCCTCAGCTTTAAAAGAACGGTGCCCTCAGGTTTAAATGTACTTTCACCGTATTCCTAGTGAAAATTCGCAAGCTAAGTTACAAAAATTCCCTTCATTCGCGGACTGCATGAAACAGAAAGTCATATTTTCTTTGAAGTGAAGCTTTTTTTTACATTTGGTAGATTATTTAGTTTAAACTTTCCACCGTTCTGTCGCTAGGGCTGCGAGATGGACGGTGTGCGGCAAAGATAAAAGTTACATACAGACTGCAACGTATCCCAAATTCCAGTAACTCTGAAACCTGAAAACAGACATAAATTTATCAAGACAGATCTTTAGAGAGCTCTGTTTCTAAAGTAGATTCCCACAGCTCCTGAGTTGCCTACTGCTGTTATATAACATCTGCAATGGGAAAATTGGGTTTAAGGTATCTTCAAAGTTTCCAGTTTTATGTCTTATTAGTACGCTCCAGCAGAAAACATAATCTCTTTCCGTGAAGTTTTTTGTTTTGGTTTTACGAGGTCACTGCGACTCTTTTGCATATTTTATTTTGAAGTCTGGTTTTACTTGAGACAATTAAACCACTTATTAGGATAATGCAGACTAGGCTTGTGCCGGTTACGTACTAATTAACTCTGTTTCTCTAACGCCCCAATACATCACTGAATGGAAAACCACAAACGGTTAATTAGCTCACGCTAAACCTCCGATATCAAAGCCACAGAAATGAGCAGAAACTCTGGTTTTATAGAATTGAATGCTTAACAAAGCATATACTTTGAAGTGCAAGAAGCAATGTGGTACATAAAACTCTCATTTTTCTTTCTTTCTTAATCGGAACCTCTTCTACCCCGTAAACGTGAGTGTAGAGGTGACCCAAAGAGCACAAGGCTCACAGGTAAAACATGTCATCAAAATGTTTGACAAACAGGTGATTAGTCCATTGTGCTAAAACTCTCACCACGTACCAGTAATTCTGTTATAGTAGACGGGGGTGGGACACATCATGTCCATTTTTTTAATGATGATTTCTTCACTCCTATCCAATACGACAACAAGTCAAAATAAAGAGACATTAACAGCCATTTTTATTGCATAACAAGATATGTCACATTAGCACTGCAACTCAGTGTGAGATCCAATCTGTTCAAAACATAATTTCATAGCAGACGTCAATTGTTGATGTCTGTTGTCACTTCAGTTTATTGGCCATGTTAGATTTTTTTTTCTTTATGAAAATAAAAGAAATAAAAGAATAAAAGTTATTACTCAAATGGCAGTTATGGCTCCATGTTTTGACACTTTTATATTTATCCAAAATTCCAGTGAGGATATTAAAAATATCACCCTGTATATACTTCCCTCCAATCAGAACCAGCAGGTGTTCAGCAGAAATATCATGGTGTTCTGGAGAAATGTAATGATGTTCTGGAGAAATGTTGACTCCGTATTTTATTCTAAGCTGTTGTCCAGGCCTGATTTATTTTCATACAAGTCAAGTCAGTGTTATCTTTGAGCCTAGACAGCAGAGGCAAATGTCAACATTTCATATACGCTAAAAAGATTTTAATCGTTGATGGACAATACTTCTTACAGGTTATCTTACTACTACTACACGTGCGATATTTACATCAACAATTACCCATCTTTGAGATATCCCACAGATCGAGATTGAACAGTCTGCTCACACCCTTGGATGATAATAACGTGGAGGAAATTCAGAAGAATTAAGAACTGTAATATATATATATAAACTCCGCCTATGCCGGTCCCAAGCCCGGATGAAAAAGGAGGAGGGCGGCCTGCATGGAGGCCGTAAGGAGGCAGCCCCTCCACCATGCAAAGGCACAACAGGCCAATCACCTGTTTGTCTTAAACTATGATTACGAGCAATACAAGAGAGAAAACCGGACTGATTCTAAAGGCGACGAACTGGAACGGACTACGGACTACGACTTATGGAACTTGGAACACAAGAAGTATAAATGGGAAGGAAGAGGAGCTGGTGGAAGAGATGAGGAAAGCAAACCTAGAAATCCTGGCTATAACGGAAACGGAGAAAAAAGGACAAGGAGTCATGGATCTCGATGGCAACACGTTGCTCTACAGTGGTGTACCCATATCTGAAAGAGCTAAAGGGGGCGTGGGTTGCATTGTGGCCCAAAATCAAAAAGATAGTATCAAGGGATGGAACTTTGTCTCGGAGCGCATTATGGTTGTAAAACTAAAAGAAGGAGAAACCATAGTCAACCTGGTCATAGTGTATGGGCCAAATGAGGATGAGAGAGCAGAGGTCAAGGAGGAATTCTTCGAGCTGCTTCAAAGGACAGTGGATGACTGCCTAGATGAAGTTATCATGCTCGGAGATTTTAATGCCAGAGTTGGAAATGACCATGCTAGATGGGGTGGAGTTATCGGAAGATATGGAGAAGACACTCTCAATGACAATGGAAAGCGACTCCTTAGATTCTGCAGTGAGCAGAATCTGATCATTACAAACACAAAGTTCCCTTATAAGCGCATACATGCATAC
Source organism: Oreohelix idahoensis (assembly GCA_024509875.1). Classification (NCBI taxonomy): domain Eukaryota; kingdom Metazoa; phylum Mollusca; class Gastropoda; order Stylommatophora; family Oreohelicidae; genus Oreohelix; species Oreohelix idahoensis. Next base: position 646,519 of record JAMPIV010017004.1, on the reverse strand, counting down.
ACTAGATGTGAACCAACCAAGAATGAGAAGTCAGTGATCGACTATGCCATTGTTCGGAGAAGCTCATTCAGATATGTCCGAGATGCAAGAGTCTGGAGGGGGCCAGAGATTGGAAGTGATCACTACCTGCTAACAATCAAACGAACAACTGAAAGAGTTGCTCAGCCTAGGAACTGCCCAACATCACGCAAGAAACCAAGTAAACGAGCAGGAGAAATGAGCATTAGGACCTACAAGCTGAGAGAGCCAGAAATTAAGACCAGATATCAGGGGCTTATTGCTACAGCAGTGAGCAACACAGAAGAACGACCTGATGACTTGGAAACCCTCTGGAATAAATTCAAGGATATCATAAAGACAGCTGCTGCAGAAGCATGCGGTGAAGTCCGACTTGGGAACCAGAGAAAGAGGACACCTTGGTGGACAGAGGAAGTCAAAGAGAAAATAAGAGAGAAGAAAATGGCATGGAAACAATACTTAGGAGCTAAAAACACAACAGGACAAATGGAAAAAATATAGAGAATATGTGACACTCAGAACAGAAGCAAAGAACAAAGTGCTAGCAGCAAAACAGAAGTCCTGGGAAGAATTTGGAGAAAAGCTAGAAAAATATGCACAAGAAAACCAGAAATTGTTCTATAAGACCATACAGAACATGAGGAAGGAAAAACAATGTCCTCTCAAATTTATAAAGGACAAGCAAGGCAAATTGCTTACTGCCCCAAAGGAAGTAATGGAAAGATGGAAAGAATATTTCTCAGAACTCCTGGATGGTGAGCATGGTGAAGCATCAGAAATGATAATCACTAGCACAGAAGAGAAAACCAATGATATCCCTTCTCAGTGTCCCTGGTAAAAAATCTACTCTAGAATCCTAGAGCAGAGACTCCGACGCCTAGCTGAGCCACAATTGGATGAGGTCCAGTGCGGATTCCGAGCAAAACCGAAGTACTCAAGACCTAATCTTCACACTCAGACAGCTGAGTGAAAAGGCCCTTGAGTATAAGAGTGAGATCCATCTTTGTTTCATAGATCTGGAAAAGGCGTTTGACAGGGTCCCCTGGAGCAAACTTTGGGACTGTTTGGCAAGGAAGAATATTCCAGCACCTCTGATTCATGCTATACAGAGCTTCTACAAGTCTTGCAGAAATTATGTGAGGACAGCAAACCATAAGTCAGAAGAGTTCAGGACCACCACTGGTGTAAGACAAGGTGATATCCTATCACCTTACCTCTTCATACTCCTTATGGACGATGTCATCAAGGCATGTAAGGAGAGAACAAGAAAGTATTCAGTGGGGTTCTGGAAGATGAGACAGGTCTATATTTCGGAGGAGAACAGGTCCTGGAACAGGTCCTGGAGCAGGTCGACCACTTTAAATATCTCGGAGCTATTATAGACCGAAAGGGAGGCATCAAAGAAGAGTTGGCCACTCGAAAAGCAGCGGCTGGGAGACTTTTTCAGGCCATAAATCGTGGATTCCTCAGCAAGAAAGATGTTGGTAAGAAAACAAAGATGGCTGTATACCGCTCCACCTATGTCCCAGTCTTGACATATGGATGCGAGTCGTGGGCAATGACTACAACCCACAAAAGCCAGATCCAAACCTCAGAAATGAGGTATCTGAGGAAAGTGGTTGAAGGAACAAGAAGAGACATGGTCCGCAACCAGACGATCCGTCAAGGCCTAAAATCCCATCCGCTGCAGACCCAAATAGAACAGTCCCAACTAAGATGGTTTGGCCATGTCTGCAGAATGGGAGAAGATCGGCTACCAAGACAAGCATGGGAAACAAAGAGCCAGGGATCCAGACCTCCAGGACGACCCAGAGTCCGCTGGGAGGACAACATTAGACAATCTTTGAAGGACCGAGGACTAGAATGGAACCAGGCCAGGAAGAAGACAGCCGATAGGATAGTCTGGCACTCTCTCTTCCAAACCTCTACACCTCACGGTAGAAGGGGAACGACAGTAAGTAAGTAAATATATATATATATATATATATATATATATATATATATATATATATATATATATATATATATATATATATATATATATATATATATATATATATATATATATATATATATATATATATATATATATATATACTGAAGCACATTAAAAACGCACCACCTGTATAATCCAGGAACAGAGTGTGAAATGTAAATATAAGTGTTTACATGTTTACATATTTGGAATCGTTATTCATTTTCCTATGAATCCATGCTGGTCATTAATTTGTACATTTGATTGTTATGAAATTCATTGCATTCTGTGCAGGCAAGGGAGAAAACCAAAAATGCAACCAATAAAAAAAATTCATTCACACTATCCTCAGTATCTGGTATGTCCACCGTATGTTTGCAAACAAGCTTGGCAGCGGCTCCGCATGGAACGCACAAGTCTATGAAGGAAATTCCGGGGAATCAAGTCCTATTCACGTGTAAGAGCAGCTTCGAGCTGTTGCAGATTAGCTGGAGAACCTTGCCTGTAGACTCTGCGTCCAAGCTCGTCCCACAGATGTTCTATAGGGGACATGTCTGGTGATAGGGCAAGCCAATCAATCGTCACAATGTTCTGCTGCTGAAGATATTGTTGCGTAATGCATGCGGTGTGCGCACGTGCGTTATCCTGCTGGAGAAGCTGCAAGTCTGGATAATTTGTGAACGCAGGAGCAACCAATGCACCCAGAACCTCATCTCGATACGTCACAGCATTAACATTTCCACGGAAGACGTGAAGAGGCAAGCGATGGTGAAAACTGAATCCTCCCCAAATGTGAATACTGCCACCTCTAAATCGGTTGTGCTGACGAACACAGCAATCTGCAAAGCGCTCTCCACACCGTCGCCAAATCCGCATACGTCCATCAGCAAAGGATATGTTGAATCTGCTCTCGTCTGTGAATAGGACAACATTCCACTGCAGTCTAGTCCATCTGACATGTTGCTCTGCCCATTGTAAGCGCTGCTGACGATGTCTGTGAGTTAAGTTTGGCCCAACATAAGGTCGTCTTGCAGTAAGGCCTGTATCTCTGAGTCGTCGTATGACTGTCATTCGAGAGACTTGCCCACGTCTACCCACTATTGCTCTTGCTGTTTGACTTGCCGGGAGAGAACGATTCCTTAGGTGACTCAGCACAATATGACGATCTTGCGCAGGGGTAGTAACTCATGGTTGGCCACTCCGAAGTCTATCCCGCGCACTGCCAGTGGTTCTGTAATGTTCTTTGAGACGTACAATAGTGCTGTGGTGGCAATTCATCCTTCTGGCAATGGCCTGCGAGCTCATTCCGGACTCCAACATACCAATGGCTCGTTGGCGGTCGTTTTCAGATAGTCGTGGCATTTCAAGTACATGTACTGGGTGTTTTGTCTCAACGGCCTTTTTATACCGAGTATACTGCCACAACGCGTACACATTTTCAGGGTCATAGCTGTTGAGAATCGTGTTGCACGTGTAACTTTCATTGTTTTCATGTAGTCTGTACACAAACCCGTGGGTTAAATCATGCACTTTCAATTCCAGCAGCCATTCGTTCTCTACCTCATGACAATCACGGGATAAATGCATTCCCACACATATATATATATATATATATATATATATATATATATATATATATATATATATATATATATAATGTTACGTGTCTTTTATATTATGAATGTTAATATTTAGTGGCAGGTTGGTTCCTGTGGCAAGATCACTTCTAGGGTAGTAGACGTATCAGACACCGAAACAAGCCAACATCAATTACAATTATTTGAGCCACAATGGACGAAGTGGACGGTATACATTTTTATTAAGACTGTGACACTGCTCCAAATTCAATACAGTTCAGGCCAATATACCATGGCATATAATATGCAGTCGTCGTTATAACTTTATGCAGTCCGTTCATGTCTGGAACACTGTCCTTTTCATTTTTAACATTTTAAATATATATTCACACTCGACATTGAGAAGCTATATTCCTTGTAAATGTAGATAACTAGATACACCTCACAGAAGATCTTGATGTATTAGTAATGAAATAACTCAGTGATAGACACTTACATTTAAGTGCTCAAACACATGCGTCCACTCGCCATGACACACAATGGTAGAAGGCTCCCAGACAATCTCCTCACTTCTGCATTTTCAGTTTCACGTTTGCCAAACAACCATATCGGCATGACGTCACTTCCTGTATTAATAAATGACTCCGTATAAAATAAACAAACAAGGAGCCCTGTTGAGCTAACCATTATACCGACACAATCGTTGCTTACTTACTTAGTCGTTCCCCTTCTACCGTGAGGTGTAGAGGTTTGGAAGAGAGAGCGCCAGACCATCCTATCGGCTGTCTTCTTCCTGGCCTGGTTCCATTCTAGTCCTCGGTCCTTCAAGGATTGTCTATGAATTTTAATCATAACATTACTTCCCCCCCCTCCCCCGCAACAATGATGGAAACAAAGTTTTCATTATTCCCGTGGTGTGAGTATAACATGACCAGAGTGAAATATGGTAACGTCAAATTTCACTGTAAGTAAGAACTAGCATAGCACCCAGGTTTCTGCCATACGGTAGGCAATTTAACACTAAAAGTGTGGTCCATGGTTAATATCAAAGCCAATGTCTACTTCGGACAAATTCCTTTTTAACAGCAATGTGAGGTCGCCATAACTAATAGTACCCAACATATTTAAAAAAATGATGGTAGCAATACATGCACTCACATACCTCACACCGTCGTATAACACCTATCAGTCAAGTCCAGTATCAGTTGTCAATTAATTAACTTATTGATCAACAGCAATAATGCGAAGCATTAAAGAATATACAAATATGTAACAGCGTAAATAGATGAAATGAGGCAGACAATCATATTAGTACAGTGAATGAATGCAACATCGCACGCTAAAAGATTAAATTCATGTGTACATCTTAAGTAATTGTCAGAAAAAGTGAAATGGTGTCAATAAAAAAATGTTATCTTGCACCTAATGAAGTTGTGTGACCAATCAGGTAAGAAGACGCTGATGTATGGGACGAATTGACAATATTATTGAGAACTCTCAAAATGTTCACTCAATAATTAGTGTGAGTGTATTAATGCCATGTGTCAAAGTCCGAATCTTATTATGCGAATTAAAATTAATTAACAGCCAACTAGAGCACTGTAGTAAAAATCGTAGTGTAATAGTATTACACACTAGTGGAATAATAAACTAAAGTCCAGCGAAAATATTTATACACAAGCACAAAGTTCATGTCCATGATTCTCTGCCACATTATCGTATAAGTTGCTTTATAAATTCACTTTAAGTACGAATTTTCAATGTCCAACCGGATAGAAAAAACAAAAGGCATGATAGGGTTATAATATTTATGTCCCTTTGACCATGCAAATCATCCTTGAGTTAAGTCCCTTAATCTTTAGACGCAGTTCCAATAATAGAATAAATCAAGATTCTGCATTCAAAATATCCAAATGCCACGTTATTCTTAGATCATCAATGAATGTGTGTGTTTTTGCACATAAACCGAGTCTGACAACTTTCAAAAAGGTCCAAGACATCCATGTAATGCACTGAGTAAAATGAGGTACAACTTGAAATTGGCGATATCAGCATTCATCATCATCAGGTATCGAGTGAACCGATCATTACCTGTAAGTACTGTCAAAAGAGTCATTGAGAGATTTCCTTCAATTTCTGATGAAAAAATTACGACAGTTCTCATCCTTGGCATTCACCACAGAGTTTTTGTATATTTTATCTTTGCACAGCAGTAATAAATCAGGAAATTACTGTCAGCAAAATACGTTCATATATAGTGCAATGTTCCATTGGTCAACACGTGAAGACGTCAATTAATAGGTTTGCTGTAACCTCACAAGATATTTGCATTTGCCGTGTTGTTAGGTAACAGCGAGTCTTTTACACAACGTGATAACACACCCGCAACCACGTTTTGACTGCCCTTGATGGCACGAATGTCATATTCGTAGGGTTGTAGCGCAAATGATGCTCTGGTAGCCTTCTCATTACGAAAGTTCGCCGTTTTCAGATACGACAAGGCCCTCTGATCAGTCTCCAAGACAAATTTTGCACCAATGAGGTAGCGTTGTAGTTTAAAAAAACAATATACCACAGCCAACAACTCTCGCTCTACGATAGGGTATTTTTGTTCCGTGGGTGTCAATTTACGACTGATATACAGAATTGGATGTAGACAATCATCGAATTCCTGCATAAGTGTACCGCCGATTCCCGATCCAGAGGCGTCGACTCTAACGATAAAAGGAAATCGAGTATCAGGCAATCTTAAAATTGGTGATTTTGACAAGTTTGATTTTAATAAATGTAATGTAATGCCTTATGCGCCGTGTTTGGTGCTTAAAGAAATTATTATTATTATTATTAATGATACATCACATGAGTGTGACCAAACAATCTTATTTGGGGAGTTCTTTCTTAATAACGAAGACAGAACTGAAGTAATTACTGAAACGTTAGGTAAGAATTTCCTATAGAATCCTACACGACCTAAAAGACTGCGAACCTATTTTTTTTTGTCTTAGGAATTTCTAGATTCAAGATCCTAGAGATACTGGAAACCTCAGGCTTAAAAAAAACCGGCTCCTACTTTATGACCAAGAAAAGAAATTTCAGTGAATCCTATGTTAGTTTTCGAAGGTCTAGCAATAAGATGATGCAGACGAAGAGTAGTCAACAAAGACTGAATTCCAAGAACATGTTCTTCCCAAGATTGATGAAAAGACAAATATCATCAATATAGGTAATTATGTCATCACGATTAGAGAAAATCTTTCGCATCATGCGAACAAAAGTCGCAGGAGCTTTAACGAGACCAAAAGACATACAATTAAATTGGAACAATCCCAAAGGTGTAGCGAAAGCAGTATAAGGTTTTGCTCTGTCCGACAAGGGGACTTGCCAATAACCTTTTGACAAATCAAATTTACTGAAAACAAAATAGCTGGAGATAGCCTATCCAATAGATAATCTAACAAAGGCAGAGATTCAGCATAGAAAATAGCATTTATCAAGTCAAAGTATAGTCTCAAGATGTTTGCATTCTACATAACAATGACCGTTAAAATGTACAACATTATTAGCCTCATCATAAGTACCAATGGGAAACAAGACCTCCGGCACATGAGTAGTGGGAATAAAACATTCACGTCCCTGTATAGGAACACCTCCGGCACATGAGTAGTGGGAATAAAACATTCACGTCCCTGTATAGGAACAAGTATGAAGTTATTATGTTCTGTAAATGGTGTAACACGACCTGTAGCACCTGAAGAAAGAAATAATATTGTCAAAACCGCCACACAACCCACTGTAGTGACTAGCACATACCACATGAAATCATGGTATGTCAGCATCTGAAAGAAAAAAGCTGAAGTAATATTAATATACATGAAGTTCCTACATGAAAAGGAAGAATCATATAGTTGTCATAAAATTAACAAGTGATACAACGTAAAAATATCTCCAAAGGATAAAATGTAGGGATAAAAACATAACGCGTAAGCTGCTGATAGTACATGATCGCCCTGACCGCGGGTCATCACCCTCCATAAAAATTGACTTGTTAGACGGGAAATCAAAACGGTTACCATTTGGAGGGATGAGAACGGCGGATCAAAAGGAAAAAAAAAATATGACTGAAAAAAATTGCGTGAGACTAGCAAGGCTAAGGAGACGCACTTGGGGGGGGGGGGGGGGGGGAGGGTGGGGGGGGGGGGGGGGGAGGAAAAAATTCACGTCCCCAAATTGACACGAGGTACGGAAACGGACGCTTTTGCGATACCAAGCCTTTGATTTGAATTCAGCGGCTAAACGCAGATGCTTGAAATATTACAAAATTAAAAAGTAACTTTTCTTAATATTAATGTTAGGAATATAAAAATTAGCTGGCCGGATGGCCCATTCTGAGCAGTGAAATAATATGTTTTTAATTTTACAGACGGATAGATAATAATGAAAATAATGACAAAAGACAGTGTTGTTCACAACAGCGAAAGACTGCATTGAATCAAAAGTGTCGCTATTTGCACAAAAATCGCGACCTTGAGACGCAGGTGTTCAAATCTACTTAGCATGGAAGAGAAGGGATATTGGTGGAAGCTGTGTCTAAAAATAACTTTTATCGACAAAATTTTGGAGGGGAGAGAAAGGTTGGTTCAAAAATCAAGTACGTTTTTGTGAAAACGCAAGTAGAGACGGACAGACTAACAGATAAAAATCCATACTTGACTGAAGCATGACTGAAATGACTTTAGTGTAGGAAATTTGAATTTAAAAAAAAACCAAGGCATTGATTGGCCACAGACAATCATATTATCCGCGCTCAGACGAGCTTTTTTGCCATTCCTCAATAGTTGCCCAGTGATAGACACAGTAAATTTCAAGTGTGGTGATTTCCAAATGAAATAAATTGAAATAAGTTCAGGGACGCCATACTATAGCCAGCAGCTCAGCTGAGTTTTGCTAGCATTTCTGTGTTCTTTATTCATAATCTGGTAAGATTGAAATTATTTCTTTGTATATTTTGAATATTGTTTAATGTCCGAGTGATTTGATACTGCCATATCGAAATCTAGCCTTACAAACAAGTAAGGATTCGCTCTGGACCCCCCGCCCTAGTTCAGGGTCTAGGGACAAACAATATATATAAACTACAGCAAGGTTTAGGAAGGGGTGATCAAGTGTTGAGAACAGTGAATCATATCACCTATCCTATTCTATGGCAGTGAGATAATGCACCTATTTCAGAATCTGTAGACTGGGGAAACTTACCCTATGCGAAACCAACTAGGTAAGATGTGCTGTCTGGTCAGAGAGAACTGACCCTGTTTATGTGGTGTTATTGTAATTTGTTATGTGTAGAAGTGGCTTATTAGGTAAGGTTCTGAGCAAAAACCAATACTTTATTTCAGAGCTGTGAGTTCGATCTTGACACTAAGGTGGTGTCAAATGCTGATTAATAATTGAAGTGAGGACCCGTGCAGGGTACATTTCGACAGAACATCTGTGTATTGCTCAAGCACGGAGAGGTGGGGCCATCATATTCCAGCACCAGAACAAATCTGGCAAAGTTAAGTAGGCTAGCTGGCCTGCTGAACTTACACCAACTTCATAAAACTAGCACCCAAGAGAATTTACTACTGAAGCATCCCATTTCCTTCCATCATTAATGGACAATGCTGTGTAGGCATAAACAGGGAGGGATGAAGCCCCCCCCCCCCACAGCACATCCATTCATAGTTTTCCCAGGAAAATTAACATTACGAACAGTAATACTATAATTAATCTTGAAGATTGCATATGTAAACATCTTTCATTTAACATGCCATTTATTCATGCCATTCATTCATAAATTTCAAAATCTTTGCATAAGTTCTGGCCAAAATAAAACCTTGGTTCAGAACAAATAAATTTAAAAAAAGATTTTCTATTCTAAATTTAACCAGCTGAATTTAGTTCATTGTGTTATAAATTTTATTGATAGTATTAGACTTAATTAATATCTGTGGGTGTGTGTATATGTCCATACAACACATTGCATTCAGTACCCTAGATTTTAACGTAGCCACATTCATTAGTAAAAAAAAGATATGTGTGAGGTCATAAAGTGGTAGCACGAAAGGGCCTTCTGTATATTCACAGTTACAATTATCTCAGGAGCCTTCACAGCTGACCTCACGCATCACACTAGGTGATAACACCACCATACAATACCATCAAAATCCACTACATATATTGGGGGTCTTGTCCAGGGATAATTAGCATAAACAGTAATATAAGGATCTCCTGGTGGGAGAAATAAAATTAGGGGAACAAAATTGTAAAATTCCCTTAAAATTAAAAGTGTCCCTTTAAATTAAAAGGGCAATTAGAAGTTGGTGAATCTTCACAGCCAGTAATAATTAATTAGTTAACTGGTTAGTTAGAATTAGTTAGACTATAGTCATAAGAAGTACTTAGTGTATTTACTGGTTAGAGATTTATCTTGTATATTATTATATTGTCTAAAAAGTATGGCGGAGCTAGCAAAATTTAGATCAGCTGCTGTGCTGACCGCAAAGGAGATGGGAATGGATGGTCAGGTTTTAATTCAATACGTAACGGCTGAATGTGATAAATATATTGAACGGGAAGAAAGGAGATTAGATAGAGAGGCTGAAAGAAAATTAGAGTCTGAAAGGTTGGCTGAAGAGAAGAGATTAGAGGCGGATAGAGAAATTAAGAGGCTGCAGATTGAGGCAGAAGACAAACGACAGCAAAGGGAGGCAGAAGATAAAAAGGCCGAAAGGGAGGCAGAAGATAGAAGGTTGCAAAGGGAGCACGAATTACGACTAAGGGAGCTGGAATTACAAGGCCAGGCTCCTGAAAATGGTGCCAGCCCTTTTGCCTCAGATGCTACGCCCAGTCTGGGAGCCTCAAACTCAGCTATGGGGTTTCATTTAGACCATTTTGTTGAAAAAGACGATGACATAGAGGGGTACCTAGGACGTTTTGAGTTATTAGCTACTACATATGGGTTAGAGAGAGAGAGGTGGAGTTTAAAGCTATCACAGGGACTGAGAGGTACTTCTTATGAAGTCTTTGCTAAAATGAACAGGGAAGACCAAGACAATTATGACATGTTAAAGCAGGCTTTGTTATTAAGGTACGAGAAGAATGGTGAATTTTATCGTAAGAAATTTAGAAATGCCAAACTGTTGTCTGGGGAGACATACCACCAATTCTCTGCTAGACTGGAAACCTATTTGGAGAAATGGACTGCTCTGGGGAAGACCCAAGATCTTAAAGAAATGATCATGATTGAGCAATTGAGAGAGTCCATGGCTCCAGACATGAGAAAATTTCTCATGGAACAAGGTGCAGAGAAGTTGGGAGAGGTTTTAAATGTCGCTGAGAGGTATCAGGCAGCCCAGGCAGAGGTAAGTGGTGCTAAAAAGAAGCACATAGATAATTTTAAAGCTCCACAGCAATTTAATAAATTTGATAATAGAGAGCAGGGAAATAAAGGTAGGACAAACTTTGAGCGGCCAAGAAATGACTATCGCGACAGAAACTCACAGTTCAATGACCAAAAGTTCAATGAAAGAAAACCGTTGAACCAAGGAAAAAGATGGTGTAAATGGTGCAAGAAAGATAACCATAACACCGAATTTTGTAGAAGGAAACCTTCAAACATTGCTGCAATGAAGTCGGGGACGCAAAGATTAAAGGTTAATCCTAATGGACAACAGGAACCTTATCACCCCCCAGTTTGTGAGGATGTTATTTGTAATGGGGTCACCATAAGGTGCCTTTATGATACAGGTTTGGATTATGATTCAGTTGTGAAGTCTAGCCTAGTGGACCCAAGTCAGTATACCACAGAAACAGTGGAAATACAAGGGGCGACTAAGGACATACCACTCATGACACTTCCCATCGCAAGGATAACGGTGAAAACTCGCTATGTGGAAGGAGAAATCAGAGCAGCAGTGATAGATGAACCAATCTACCCTCTGATATTGGGGTGTAGATACGTCTTCTTGGGGAATCCCGAGAAACCTGTGATCATGGCGACAGTGCAGACCAGGTCACAGAAGAAGGAGGAAGAAGGTGAACCTATAAATGCTCATCCAGAGGAGATGAGAAAGGCGCAGGCTGAGGATAGGACACTCAAGCCATGTTTTAAAAAATTGCCCAAATGCCACACACCTCCGAGCAAGGGAGAGTACTTTGTGAAGAACAGATTATTATATAGGAAGACAGGAACTAGATCCACTGGTCACGGACAGTTAGTTCTTCCCAAGATATATAGGGCAAACTTAATAAGGAGCTTACATGTTGGAAAAGATGGTGACCATGAGAAAGTCGGTACCATCTGCCAAAAGATTGCTCGAAAATACTATTGGCCCGACGTAAATGTCGATGTTGAAAACTTTGTAGAAGCATGTGGCGTATTTCATGAGGGAACACCCACAAAGGGAAAATATGTGCAGGACCTAGAAACGCCACGGGGCAACTTTAGGCCTGAAAGGAAAACTAATTATACTTGGGTAGACAAAGTGGAATGGGAGCCCCCTTTTCACACCCAGTCTTCACTTGAATGGATTAACATGGCCACTATGCGAAGAGTACAAAGAAGAAATTTTACCCAGGATAAGATGACAATCCCTCGGTCAGACTTATATAAACTGGAAGAACAGACAAGAGAGCGAAGATCTCTCATAAGCAATCTAAAGTGGGGAGACAAACCCCAGAAAAAAATTGGTAGTGGTCGATTTGTGAGTGATGATTCTAGGAAGAAAAGTCCTCATTATAAAGCTTCTAATGGACGGGACCCGATGGGTTCCATGAAAAATAAGTATGATAAATTAAAGATCCAGATGTAACTTTATTAAGGACCTGGACGGATGAGAAGGCGGAAGAACCTGTTACCTCATCTTATCAATATGTGAACGAACTGACCACTCGTTTGAAAGCTGGATGGAAACTGGCAAATGATAATTTGAAACAAGCCAGGAAGAAACATGCAGCATATTTTAATAGGAAGGCAAAGGACCGAGAACTAGCTGTGGGAGAGAAGGTGCTTCTTCTACTACCCGGTAGCCAGAATAAATTACAAATTGGTTGGCAAGGTCCATATACGGTTCTAGAGAAGGTGTCTAGAACAAACTATAAAATTGACAAAGAGGGGAAGGAGAAAGTTTATCATGTAAACTTATTAAAGAAGTATCTGGACAGACCACTCCAGGAAAGCACCCCCTTATTGACCTTGGCTATTGCAACCCAGATGCAAAAGGAACCACTCACCTCACATGAATACCCATTACATCCTTGTGAAACAGCAGCACAGGTAAAAGTCAGTAAGCACCTGACTAAAAACCAGAGGGAGAGAGTTCAACAGGTTCTGGAGGAACATACAGATGTACTAACAGATAAACCAGGCCATACAAATTTGCTACAGTATGACATGAAACTGGTAGACTCAAACCCAATCTGTATGAGAGCCTATTCTATTCCGTTCGCGAAGGAGAAGGCATTGAAGGAAGAAATAGATTATTTGCTGAAGGAGGGGATTATTTCGCACAGTGAATCATCTTTTAGTTCTAGTGTCGTTTTGTTGAGAAAACCGTCTGGGGAACACAGACTGTGCATAGATTACAGGAAACTGAATGCTGTCACAGAAGGACAAGTGGATCCATTACCAGACACAAAACAGTTATTTGCCAGACTGAACAAGGCAAAATACTTTTCAAAGGTGGATCTTAGTAAAGGCTATTACCAGATCCCAGTGAAGCCTGAAGTGAGACCTTATTTGGCTTTTAGCACTTCGGATGGACATTATGAATTCAATATGCTACCATTCGGACTGAAAAATGCTCCGAGTGTATTTTCAAGGATGATGCGCAAATTGTTGGATCCCCTGAATAACCCATGTATCACGAATTTCATGGATGATATTCTCGTCGCCACAGAGACATTTGAAGAACACATTGAAGCTCTAGAAATGTTATTTAATAGACTTCGGGAGGCGAACTTAACTGCTAGGCCAACAAAATGTTGTATTGGATGCAAAGAGTTGGAATTCTTGGGACACACTGTATATCAGGGTAACATGACCCCTGACCCCAAGAACTTGGAAAAACTGCAGAGAGCACCTAGACCACAAACAAAAAAGGACGTGCGATCATTCGTGTCGTTATGCGGATTTTATCAGAAATACATCAAAAATTTTAACGCTATTTGTGCTCCTCTGACTGATCTGACTCGCAAGGGACTTCCAGATAAAATTATTTGGACTGCACAATGTGAACTAGCGTTCCAAGAGTTAAAGGAAAAACTCACTAGCAGGCCTATTCTCAAACTGCCTGATTTGACACAGGACTTTGTCTTAAGAACCGATGCAAGTAATGTAGGACTCGGAGGGGCTTTGTTGCAAAGATCATCTTCACCTGATGGGGAACTGAAACCAGTCGCTTATGCAAGCCGCAAATTGAATAAGGCGGAACAAGGATACTCCACAAGCGAAAAAGAATGTTTAGCGTTAATCTGGGCAATAAAGAAGTTTCAAATCTATCTGTATGGTAGGACTTTTGTGGTGGAGACGGATCATCAGCCTCTCGTATTCTTATCTCAGGCTAAGCATGAAAACGCAAGATTGCTGAGGTGGTCTTTATTGCTTCAACCTTATCAGTTTAGTATCCAATATATCCCAGGCAAATTGAATGTCGGTGCAGATTTCCTCAGTCGGCACCCCTGTGATCAAAATTAGAGTAATGGCAGACGGGAGGAGAGATTTTATCTATGTGTATCACTGGTTTTAGAACTTGCCGTAGGCATGTTTTCAAGTGGGAGATGTGTCATAAAATTAACAAGTGATACAACGTAAAATATCTCCAAAGGATAAAATGTAGGGATAAAAACATAACGCGTAAGCTGCTGATAGTACATGATCGCCCTGACCGCGGGTCATCACCCTCCATAAAAATTGACTTGTTAGACGGGAAATCAAAACGGTTACCATTTTGAGGGATGAGAACGGCGGATCAAAAGGAAAAAAAAAATATGACTGAAAAAAAATTGCGTGAGACTAGCAAGGCTAAGGAGACGCACTTGGGGGGTGGGGGGTGGGGGGGGGGAGGTGGGGGGGGGGGGGGGGAAACGGGGGAAAAAATTCACGTCCCCCCAATTGAACCGCGGTACGGAAACGGACGCTTTTGCGATACCAAGCCTTTGTTTTGAATTCAGCGGCTAAACGCAGATGCTTGAAATATTACAAAATTTAAAAAGTAACTTTTTTCTTAATATTAATGTTAGGAATATAAAAATTAGCTGGCCGGATGGCCCATTCTGAGCAGTGAAATAATATGTTTTTAATTTTACAGACGGATAGATAATAATGAAAATAATGACAAAAGACAGTGTTGTTCACAACAGCGAAAGACTGCATTGAATCAAAAGTGTCGCTATTTGCACAAAAATCGCGACCTTGAGACGCAGGTGTTCAAATCTACTTAGCATGGAAGAGAAGGGATATTGGTGGAAGCTGTGTCTAAAAATAACTTTTATCGACAAAATTTTGGAGGGGAGAGAAAGGTTGGTTCAAAAATCAAGTACGTTTTGTGAAAACGCAAGTAGAGACGGACAGACTAACAGATAAAAATCCATACTTGACTGAAGCATGACTGAAATGACTTTAGTGTAGGAAATTTGAATTTAAAAAAAACCAAGGCATTGATTGGCCACAGACAATCATATTATCCGCGCTCAGACGAGCTTATTTTTTGCCATTCCTCAATAGTTGTCCAGTGATAGACACAGTAAATTTCAAGTGTGGTGATTTCCAAATGAAATAAATTGAAATAAGTTCAGGGACGCCATACTATAGCCAGCAGCTCAGCTGAGTTTTGCTAGCATTTCTGTGTTCTTTATTCATAATCTGGTAAGATTGAAATTATTTCTTTGTAATATTTTGAATATTGGTTTAATGTGTCCGAGTGATTTGATACTGCCATATCGAAATCTAGCCTTACAAACAAGTAAGGATTACGCTCTGGACCCCCCGCCCTAGTTCAGGGTCTAGGGTACAAACAATATATAAACTACACCAAGGTTTTAGGAAGGGGTGATCAAGTGTTGAGAACAGTGAATCATATCACCTATCCTATTCTATGGCAGTGAGATAATGCACCTATTTCAGAATCTGTAGACTGGGGAAACTTACCCTATGCGAAACCAACTAGGTAAGATGTGCTGTCTGGTCAGAGAGAACTGACCCTGTTTATGTGGTGTTATTGTAATTTGTTATGTGTAGAAGTGGCTTATTAGGTAAGGTTCTGAGCAAAAACCAATACTTTATTTCAGAGCTGTGAGTTCGATCTTGACACTAAGGTGGTGTCAAATGCTGATTAATAATTGAAGTGAGGACCCGTGCAGGGTACATTTCGACAGAACATCTGTGTACTGCTCAAGCACGGAGAGGTGGGGCCATCAAATTCCAGCACCAGAACAAATCCGGCAAAGTTAAGTAGGCTAGCTGGCCTGCTAAACTTACACCAACTTCATAAAACTAGCACCCAAGAGAATTTACTACTGAAGCATCCCATTTCCTTCCATCATTAATGGACAATGCTGTGTAGGCATAAACAGGGAGGGATGAAGCCACCCCAACAGCACATCCATTCATAGTTTTCCCAGGAAAATTAACATTACGAACAGTAATACTATAATTAATCTTGAAGATTGCATATGTAAACATCTTTCATTTAACATGCCATTTATTCATGCCATTCATTCATAAATTTCAAAATCTTTGCATAAGTTCTGGCCAAAATAAAACCTTGGTTCAGAACAAATAAATTTAAAAAAAGATTTTCTATTTTAAATTTAACCAGCTGAATTTAGTTCATTGTGTTATAAATTTTATTGATAGTATTAGACTTAATTAATATCTGTGAGTGTGTGTATTTGTCCATACAACAACACATTGCATTCAAGTACCCAGATTTTAACGTAGCCACATTCAATTAGTATAAAAAAAGATATGTTGTGAGGTCATAAAGTGGTAAGCACGAAAAGGGCCTTCTGTATATTCACAGTTATTAACAATTATCTCAGTGAGCCTTCAACCAGACTGGAACCTCATGCCAGCAACACACTAGTTGATAACACCACCGATACCATACTCATCAAATCCACTACAAAAGTAACAAAGACCATGTAAAAAAATGGTAAAACAAACAGCAAAAAAATACAGTTATTGACTGAAGAGACACACAACCAAACATAAAACTTAACATCCGATTAACCCTCGTACATCAACAAAGCCATGGTATCACACACACTGATGGATGTGGTATTGGACCCATACTCAGCAACATTGTCAACAACAATGCTGAGGTATCACAACATCCATGATGG